>JAJIBD010000864.1:0-304484 GCA_021461705.1 Cryptotis parvus
AGTTTCCTCCTTCAGGGTTTCCAGTCCTGTGGCAATAAAGACGTTTAGATTATTTTTGCTGTGAGTCATGAGTTGCAATTTGTTGCTATTTCTTTGCCAAACAGTAGACAGTTACCTTGGTATTGGATCCTTTTATTAGGCATGGCAATCTGGAACAGGAAAATGACACACAGCATCCCAGCTTAAGGCGGGGACAGGAAGCCACAATCTGTATTCCTAATTTAGTTTGTAGTTAGTTTATGGTTATAGTATTCTCCTGAAATTGTATTTGTTTTATGATTTCATCCATCTTTTAATGAGAACGCTGAGAGGCTGTTTCAGGAATTGACGTTACCCAAATACCGTTTTTTAAAACACAGTATTAGCTGGCTCTTCTGTCAAGCTATATTCTTGTTACTATTTAAACCGTAATCAGCAAAATCACAGCTCAAAGTCCTTTTTGCACACATTGCTCATTAATTTTCTTGTTACAGAACAGAAACATGAAAGCACTTTTAGGGAGAAATTTTTTTTGTCGTTATTTCCACAGAGATCTGCCTGATTGCATTTTGCAGGCATCTCCTTCATGAGACACTAAGATTTGCAATTCTCAAAGCCATCACTTGACCTTTCAGCTATATGTAACTTGACAACAAAAATGATTCAACAAATACAAAGAACATCCTCTTTAAATGTTGTAAACTGTAACAGTATTTGGCTTCTAAATATCAGTGAACCTTTACTTCAACAAGTGGTTAATGTTTGAAAATAGCAGCAGCAGGAATGACCTTTTCTGGCTCTATCTGGCTCCAAAGGACAGATGTGCTAAATCACACATAGATCCCAGGACATAGCCACCATCTCAGAAACACAAACAACTAGAAAATAATTCAGAGATTTTGATTTTGAATACCCTGTGTAAAGCAAATTAAGAGAATGTTGTCTACGTATTCCAGGAAAAACCAATTAAGCCAACCCTATAATGAGCAATGATGCTCCTTCACATCTGCCAGCAAACCTAATCAACTTAATATATTATAGACTCGTGTCAATTCAGTATTTGATGTGGACCTTTAAGATAAGAAATCATGTATACATTGTAGATACTTAGACATGTGTTTGTGAGGCAACCATTTCCAGAACAAATGTTCTTTCTAAATCAAACTGGTAACTTAACCAACATTTTAGATGCTGGGTCAGGTAGAAAGAACGTTATTAATAGTCTGCATGCTGTACTGTCTAGAGTTTGGTCTTTATCTTGTATTTCCGTATTATATTTCTTCCAAGTTAAAGGCCTCTTCAAGTTAAATCGAGCTTTATCAACAGCCATTGAGTTCTTCAACTTTTAAGTATTAGTATATTTCCCTGAAAAAATAAGAAAGAAAGCACCTGTGATTTGTTAATTACTATTTATGGAAATCAACTACTTGTTCTTGATCACTATATCACTTGACTTCCTATAGATCATCGATACTGAAGCGGGCACCAGTAACATCTCAATATGTCCTGTCACATGTGAGATAGCCCAAGGGCATCTGCCCACTCCAGGAACATAAAGAGCCTCAAACCATTCCATCAAGTCATGGGAATAAGGTCTATAATTGTTACTGGTATTAGGCATGTCAAATACGACACGGTAGCCTGCCAGGCTTTGCCGTGCAGGTGGGATACAATCTTCTAGTGACCTCAAGACTTGAGCATTTATTGATGAACCATGCGGCCAAGCTGGGCTGCAATCAGCAATTCTGCTGGGTGGAGTTCTGACGAGAGGAGTCCGGATGTGGAAAATGGTGGCCCCTCATGGTGTGGGGGCTCCTCTGGCTTCTTGCAAGGCTCTGTTGGGGTGGCAGGCCACTGCTAGAACCTGCCTTCCCTCCCGGACACCTTAGTGATCAGCTGAGCACAGGGAGAGCAAGTAGCAGCTCTGCCCCGCAAAAATCTTGGGGTTGCTCTCATTAAATATATGAGTATCTCTAGATGACTCACAGATATGGGGCAGAGTTGCTACTGGCTCTCACTGTGCCCAGCTCCAGGGAGGGATGGCAGGTTCTAGCCCTGGCCCGCCACCCCAGCAAAGCCTTGCAACAAGGGAAACGACACCCCACTCCATGAGGGCCTCCATTTCCCACATCCGGACTTCTCCCTCATCAGAACTTCACCCAGTAGACCAGCCTATCACAGCTGCAAGCGGCCGGGCGGTTCATCAATAAATGCTGGATTTAAAGATAACTACAAGAGTATGCTACCCGCACGGCAGAGCCTGGCAAGCTACCCAAATACCAGTAACAATTATAGACCTCATTCCTATGACCTGATGGAATGTTTTGAGACTCTTTATGTTCCTGGAGCAAGCAGGTGCCCTTGGGCTCTACTAGCATGAGACAGAACATATGGAGATGTTACTGGTGCCCGCTCAAGCCAATTGATGATGAACGGGAAGACAGTGATACAGTGATACAGTGATTTAATATTCATTACAAAAAATATTTTCAACATTTTTTTGTAATGAATACAACCATTGCAATATGGATGGTAGGCTTATATTATGCTATAATACAACCATTGCAATATGGATGGTAGGCTTATATTATGCTACCCACACAGCAGAGACTGGCAAGCTACCCGTGTCATATTTGATATGCCAAATACCAGTAACAATTATAGACCTCATTTCCATGACCTGATGGAATGGGTTGAGGCTCTTTATGTTCCTGGAGCAAGCAGGTGCCCTTGGGCTCTACTAGCATGAGACAGGACATATGGAGATGTTACTGGTGCCTGCTCAAGCAAATCGATGAACAGGAAGACCGTGACAGTGACAGTGATCTCTAGAACAAAAAATTGTGATTAAATTATATTGGACCTACCAATAATATTCTCCAAATAACAGATTACTTCTATCCTTGGGAACCTAAAATACATAAATCAGTCAAACCTTTTACTTAAAAAAAGCATGTTTGTTTACTGAATACTTTTGGCCCTGTGAGTAATTCCAAAACAACAAATGTGCAATATAAAAACCATTTCTCATCCATTGTGTGATTTTGGTTTACTCCATGAATCTGACCCTCAGTGGAAGGGATCAAATAGCAGAAATCTTGGAAAAGATGTGTTGGGAGAAACACCAGCATCTAGCGCATTAACCATCAAGGATACTGAGAAAAAAGGCTGTTGAATGGGAACCACAAAATACACAGGGAAAATGAGACTGCGCAGGAATACACTTCAACAGGGAAGACTCTATTCGTTGCAGCAAAGTCCGTGTTCTTAGTTTGCTTAATGGTCAAAATGCTGGTGAGGCTGTGTC
This sequence comes from Cryptotis parvus, assembly GCA_021461705.1. Lineage (NCBI taxonomy): Eukaryota > Metazoa > Chordata > Mammalia > Eulipotyphla > Soricidae > Cryptotis > Cryptotis parvus. The sequence continues at coordinate 3,287 of JAJIBD010000864.1, forward strand.
TGGACTTGGGCCCTGGGTCTGGGGAAACTCACACAGGAACTGGCGGCGACTCACACAGTCTCTGCTGTTTGCGGCTCCAGCCCATTGGGGCCATCAAATGGAGGGTAATGATGCCGGGCCATCGTCACTGTTGGAAGGGAAACACAGAGAAAGCACAAATCTCTGTGTTCTTACAGTCGTTAGCCATCTTTGGAAAGTACACAAGGCTTCTCTTTTCCTCCCAGCTACTCAGTGGCTTCTTTGAGAAAAGCAGTGTCATTTTCCTTCCTGTGAACGCGGCCTGAAAGCTGAAAATGAGCTGGGGCCTGGAAAATGGTACTTTGTTAACATCCATGTATTGTAGAACATCGAGTGGGGTCTCGTGGAACTGCTAACGGACCCTCTCCCAGGGGAGAAGGGAGCAGCCCTGCCCCCCCACCTCCCCACCCAGGGTCCCCAGCTCGCTCCCTGCAGCGCCAAGGGTGGAAGTTTGTGCCCCCTCAGGAGAGGAAGGAGACAACAGCGTCAGGAAATGGGGACAGACAATCCAGGACCTACCGAGGAAGCCTGAGCGTCTATTTGTTGGTCTCTCCACCTGCTTTCTGTCACCTTAGACCACCTTTTTGCTGGAGCTTCCCAGCTTCACTTGGTCTGGCTGAAATGGAGCCTGAGGAATAGGTCTGTTCAATCTGCTCTTTGTGTTTCTTCCGCGCTGCCAATATTAGAATTTGACAGGAATTTGGGAGCTGGCTGAAGCTGGCAGGGCAGAGCAATGCAGAGCATATTTCTTTGTTATTTGTGCTTAATATATTGCTGGCAGCCCTGTCTGGTTCAGGTTCTTGGCAGGATTCGGTCCTCTTCCCTTGGCACACTTCCCTCATTTTTAAACACTCAAGAAAATTTATGTAGAGAGCTTTTAAATAGGCCATTTTTAGACCAACAGATGTAAAAATCACCAGCTGACCCCATTGCCTCGAGCAGCCAAGAAGCCCAGTTTGATCATCAATAGTCAGTGAAATGCAAATAGATTGAAATCCGTGAAACAGTGTACACTTGCAACTTGGATAATATTTCTCCAAGAAATGATTAAACCTTCCAAAGGCACTTTGTGTGCACAGAGGATGTCACAGCGAAATGGTTGGCGAGAGGCTCTGAGGAAGCAAAAATCCGCTTAGCAAAACGCAAAACTGCATCAAAACGCAGAAGGCCTCGGCTAGGCAGAAGCGCCAGAGCAAACTCAATTATTTGTTTAATTCCATTTTAGCTCATGAAAATGAAAGTGTGTGACAAATAAACCTCGAGGATGCGGCTCCCCAGCAGTGAAAGCAGCCAGTGTCCAGAGCGGGCAGCAGCTGCTCGGCCAGGCCAGTCGCGCCACAGCTCCATTCAGGACCCACAGAACACAAGCCGCGGCTGCAGACAAGCAGGAAACTCAGTTCAACCACGACTGTTCTGCTGCATGAAAGTGGGTTTCATCCTGAACACAAAAAGTCTCCCTCTACTTCTCTAACGTCCATTCCTCTTGGATAAACAGGAAGAACATTAAAGAAAACAACTGAGATGGGACCAAATCTACCGCAATGGAAAATCAATTAGTGAAGCTGTACAGGGCAGTGTTTGCCCTCTTGCCTCTGTTCCACACACCGGCTCCTCTTCTTAGAGTTGGGTCTCCCTGTTCTGGTGGCCCCGTGTGGAAATCCTCCTGAGTTAACACTGAACTTTAAAGGCGGCATTGGAAGGCTCTGAAGGAAATGTGACAATGACCAGCCAGGGTTCCACTGGGCTCACATCACCTCATCACTCCTGGGCACCGCCAGGAGCAACCCTGAACACAGAGCGAGGAGGAAGTTTGGAAAGCAATGTTTTGAATCTTTTTCGATTATCAGTAAGATTACAGACACTAAGATTAAAACCAGTATGTGTGCAAGCAATGGAAGTGCCTAGCAATGGTACCATTCTTAAGCCAAACAGTGTCATTACTGGAAGCTTCCCTGGCGAGCATAGTATAGGGCTTATTCGGAAGCCCTGGCGCACAGTTCACAGACGTGCTTATGCTATGGTAGGGACTGTGCCCTCATAGTGGGGCAGGCCCCCCTCGGAAGGCCCAGGCAAGGGACTGTACCAGTTATATAAACGCCTCTCACATTTCACAATCATAATCATCTAAATTAGATTAACACTAAAGTAACATTGGTTATGCCATTACATAGGATTTTAGATGTCTGGCATTAAAACTCAAGATATGTAGATGTCAAGTTATGTTCCAGTAGGAAGTGCTCCCCATCTGCCACCAAACAATTCCTTGCCATGATTTCCTCCTGAGACTCTCAGACATGGGGCAGAGCTGCTACTTGCTCTCCCTGTGCCCAGCCGCTCATGAGACGTTTGGGAGGCATGGCGGGTTCTAGCCCTGGCCTGCCACCCCAGCAGAGCCTCACAACAAGCCAGACGACACCCCCCACTCCATGGGGGTCGCCATTTTCCACATCCGGACTTCCCTCTCATCACACCTCCACCCAGCAGACCAGACTATCACAGCACAGATCGGCGCGCGGCTGCGCGGCCGCACGGTTCATCAATAAATGCTTTATTTAGAGGTGACTACAAGAGTATGCCACTTGCACGGTAAGCCTGGCAAGCTGCTCGTGTCGTATTTGATATGCCAAATACCAGTAACATTTATATTAGGTCATTCCCATGACCTAATATAATGGTTTGAGGCTCTTTATGTTCCTGGAGCAAGCAGATGCCTTTGGGTTCTACAAGCATGAGACAGGACATATGGAGATATTACTGGTGCCACTCTAGCAAATAGATGATTAACGGGAAGATAGTGATAGTGATAGTGATTTCCTCCACCCATCCATCCTGTCCTCTAATTATTTTTGTTTTGGTCATCTTGGTGGCCAAGTTTCAGGTGGAAAGCTGTGTATTTTGACAGTTGTTTAGTTAAAGTAGTTTCATCAGAACATACACAGTAACATTGCTTGTACTTGTATCAATTGTCTTCCTGTTGTTCATGGATTGACTCTAGTGGGCACCAGTTACATCTCCATATGTCTTGTGGCATGTTAGTGTAGCCCAAGGGCATCTACTCGCTCCACTTGCTCCAGGAACACAAAAGAGCCTCAAACCCATCCTTCAGGTCATGGGAATGAGGTCTATAATTGTAACTATTTTTTGGCATATCAAATACGATATGGGTAGCTTGCCAGGCTCTACCATCAGGTGGGATACTCTCAGTAGTAGGCGCTCAGTGTGTGCATTTACTGATGAACTGCATTGGAGAGGGATTGACTCTCTTGGGCAGAGCTCTGACAAGCTGTGGAGTCCAGATGTTGAAGAATGTTGCCCTTATGGTGCTGGGGTTCCTCTGGCTTCTCGCAAGGCTCCAAACATTGCCTGGAAAAATAAAAAGATTTATTATCTGGGGCTTTAAAAATTCACTTCCCAGACGTAAAAACCAGTTCAATTCAAATGAGTATTGAAAAAAAAATAACATGCAAAAAATGAAGTTTAATCTCGTAAAATTGTTATCGACCTATTAGTATACTATCAGTATGACAGTATACCTAAACTACAACTTTAACTGTGGAGTTTTCCAAACTATTTGACCATGAAAAAATTCTTTTCTGGAATAACTCATTCTGTATTCCAGGCCATAATTCTCAAATATTATCTGCTATAAATTGTGCTTCATATATTTCTCATTCAACTGGATAAATTCTCTTTCAACTCTGCTGAGACTTCATGGAAATTATTTATTTGCTAAGAGATGGCAAAGGCCTGGATGCAGCTCTTGGTAGAAAATTAGCTTGTAGGCAATATTGCAGCCTGTGCCTGCTGGCAACTTCCCCTCCATTCAAGGCCTAGAAGAGAATTATCTGTGTTTGCATATACATATGCTCAAAGACTTAGTTACAAGTAACAGAGGTTGGGAATTAAATTTGGATTTATTGTTTTTCTCACACCCACAATCTGCAGGACAGAGGAGAAGTAGATAAGAAGCAATGCCTGTGATGGGGATAATGTGTGACACCCTGTAGGATCTGTCAGTGTCTCCAAGGAGCAGTAAACAGACTTTACAGTGGACTGAACCAGAAATTGTTTTGGTAATTTTTTTCTTTTTTAAAAAGTGTTTTATTATACCACTGTGAGATATACAATTACAAAGATATACAATTTAAAAATTCATATTTGGGTTTTGGTCATACAGTGTTCCAGCACCCATCCCTCCACCAGTGCACATCTCCCACCACCAACGTCCCCGGTTCCCTCCCGCTCCCCCAGCCCGCATCCATGGCAGGTTCTTTATTTCTTTCCTTTCCTCTCTCTTTCTCTTTTCCTTCCCTTCCAGACTATGGATTACAGAACATACATTAAAGGGTTGCCATGTGTATCTTTTTGCCTCTATTTAATGCTCAGTTCTAGGTTGGCATTAGTACCCTCGACAATTGTTAGCACACTGTTCCATTTTCTGTCTTACCTAGCCTCCTGACTCCCACACGTTTGTGATAATTTCCACCTTTGACAAGACCTCCTTATATATGTTTCACTTGACCTTGGATATTGGTATCATAATATGTACATATATATTTATGTCATGCAAATAAATGCAGTCATTCTGTATCTGTCTCTCTCCTTCTGGCTAATTTCACTCAACATAATCTCTATGTCCATCTATTTATAGGAAAATTATAACTTCATTTTACCTAACAGCTGCATAGTATTCCATTGTGTAGATGTACCAAAGCTTCTTTATCCAGTCAATTTTCGGGTACTCTGGTTGCCTTCAGATTCTGGCTATTGTGAATAATGCTATGAACATAAAAGTAGGAATAGTGTTCCCGCTGCTTATTTTTGGCTTCCCAAAGTATATTCCCAGGAGTGGTATGGCTGGGTCAAATGGGAGTTCAATTTCTAGTCTTTGGAGGAATGTCCATATTGTTTTCCAGAAGGGCTGTACCAGCCGGCATTCTCACCAACAATGGATGAGTGTCCCCTTTCCCCACATCCACGCCATCACTTGTTGTTCTTGTTCTCTTTGAATATGTCTCTGTGGTGTAAAATGATATCTGATTGTTGTTTTGATTTGCATCTCTCTGGTGATTAGTGATGATGAGCATTTTTTTCATATATTTTTTTGCAATTCGAATTTCTTCCTTGTTGAAGTTTCTGTTCATTTCTTCTCCCCATTTTTTGATGGGGTTGTTTGTTTTCTTCTTGTAAAGTTCTACCAGTGCCTGATATATTCTGGATATTAACCCCTTATCAGATGGGTATTGGGTGAATATTCTTTCCCATTCTGTGGACTGCTTTTGTATCTTAGTCACTGTTTCTTTTGAGGTGCAGAAGCTTTTTTAGTTTCATGTAGTCCCATATGTTTATCTTTTCTTCTAGTTGCTTTGTTAGTGATGTTTCACCTTTGAAGATGCTTTTAGCTTCAATGTCGTGGAGGGTTTTTCCTATATTTTCTTCAATGTACTTTATGGATTCAAGTCTGATATTGAGATCTTTAATCCATTTTGATCTGATTTTTGTACATGGTGTTAGACAAAGGTCCAAATTCATTTTTTTACATGTCGCTGCCCAGTTTTTATTTTGGTAATTTTACGGCAAAAAATTTCATAGGAAAGTACATAGGAGGTGAGAGAGACAGAGGAGGAGAGAAAAGAGAGAGAGAAAAGGAGAGAGACAGAGAAAGAGAGAGAGAAAGAGAGCAAGGAGGAGAGAGAGAGGGAGAGAGTAAGAGTGAGACAGGGAGAGAGCCAACATGTTCACATATTAAAGCTCGAGCTCTTCCGGTCAAGCAGACTGGCCCAGGTAAGGAGAACTGTATCTGTGCTGGCTAAGGGAGCACCATGTGAGCAGGAGCACTGTGTGAACGGTTTAAGGGAGTATGGTGTGAGAAGAGCAGGCTGAGAGGAGCACCTTGTGAATGGGTTAAGGGAGCATCGGTATGAGCTGAGAGGAGCACTTTGTGAACTGTCTGACCCCCTTCCTGACACTACCAAGCAGATCGTCAGAGCAGGCTCCCTTGGCAGGGCACCGAAGGGCACTTGGCCTTTTCTCTATATCTCGTTTATCAGTTGCGGTTTTGACAGGCAGCAACAACAACTGGCTGAGGCCGCTGTCTGGAAGGGAGGAGCCCAGATAGGCAGCAAAGAAAGCCTGTGGGGTCCTTCCTGCTATAGAGATGCAAACTTCAGACAAGTCTCATTTACCAGGAACAGAAAACAAACAGGAAAAAAGCATATGCGTGTGTGTATGTGTGAGCACCTGTGTGACGTGTGTGCACAATCACGTGTGTGTTTTGGGGGCACATTCAGTGGTGCTCAGTACTTACTCCAGGCTTTGCACTCAGGTATCACTGTGGTGGGGCTCAGGGGACCACTTGGGGTGCCCGGACGACGCCCCGCTCTCTGTCCTATCTGTTCATCCCAATGCACAGTCAAAGAGAGCTGTCCCTGACCTGAGTATCAGCTGGGCTGTGCCTCGGAGTGTCCATCCCTCTGCGGGCCACAGATTGGGGGTTGAAGTTATAGCCAGGGACAGGGACCACCTCGAAAACCATACCATCCCGCACCTCCAGGCCTGTGGGCCTGAGCCTATGTGAGCCTCCTCTGGTTGAGCACAGCACAGGCCAGGCAGGTGGACATGCCCTTACAGAAAGGGTCATTGTCCAACCTCATAAATATACTCCGGCATGGATTTTTAATTCAGCCATATCCCAGAATCAGCAATTCCATTGTCCATATATGTCATTGTCCCTAAAACCAGTTTGCCATAATAAAGAGGCCATGCACTGCCTGCTAAGTGCACTCTGCATATCATACAACCTGCTAGATCCGTTGGCATGAGTAACGGCCATCAGGAGTCCAACTGCCACATTCATTATTGTTGTTGTTGTTGTTATTAATATTATTTTGTTCTTTGGGGCCACATCAAGTGATGCTTAAGAATTGTACCTTGATTTGTGCTCAGGCCACATACGTGGTGCCTGAGATAAAACAGAAGACGGTGAGTGCAACACAAGCTCCTACACTGTACTGTGCCCTGCTTCACACCGGCACTCTAATGGGAGGTTTTCCGGATAGGTTTTAGTCCTTTATTGGCAACCCTCCACTGCCTCCAAGGCTGAAAGGCAGAGAGCAGGTCCCTCACGCTCCTTGCACTGCATATAACATTCAGAGGCATGCCGTTGTGGTAGATTCTGAAATTTGAAAAAAAAATTGTCAGAGTTGGCAGCTGGAGGCAGATGACCCTGTGGGGAGTCAGCTTAGACATCAGAGATGGCTGTGGGTTTGGGCTCTACTGTAAGACATCAGAGAAGGCCGTGGGTTTGGGGTCTACTGTAAGACATCAGAGATGGCCGTGGGTTTGGGCTCTACTATAAAGCATCAGAGAAGGCCTGAGTTTGTGCTCTACTATAAAACATCAGAGAAGGCCTTGGGTTTGGGGTCTACTGTAAGACATCAGAGAAGACCGTGGGTTTGGGGTCTACTGTAACACATCAGAGAAGGCCGTGGGTTTGGGCTCTACTGTAGACATCAGGAAGGCCATGGGATTGGCTCTACTATGGACATCAGACATCAATGATGTCTGATGTCCATAGTAGAGGGGTTCAACAGGGTGATACCATTTCACCAAAACTCTTCAGTGCCACCTTCGAGAACATGATGCGATAATTAGAATGGGAAGGAATGGGAGTGAAGATAGATGGTCGGCAACTACACCACCTCCGCTTCGCTGATGACATCGTTCTAATAACACCAAACATTAGCCAAGCGGCACAAATGCTGGCTGACTTGGACCGAGAATGTGGAAAGATAGGTCTACAGCTGAATCTGAAGAAAACTATGTTCATGAAAAATGAACTAGTTCCTGAGGCCCCATTCACTTTCAATGGAACAAACATCTCTGAATGCAGCAGTTATATGTACCTAGGTCAAGAAGTCAACATGATGAACAACCTAAAACCTGAGCTGCGCAGGAGGAAGAGAGCAGCAAGGAATGCCTTCAAAGGCATCGAAGAAATAGCTAAAAGGACAAAGAACCTCCAGCTCCGGACATATCTCTTAGACTCCACCGTTCTCCCTCAGAGACCTGGGCCTACGAAAGCAGGATGAGAATGCTATTCGGGTCTCCCAGAGAGGAACCGAAAGAGCTATGTTTGGAATATCACACCTCACTCAAGTGAGAGAAGGAATCGGAGTTCTGACCTCTGTCGCTATTCCAGAATCAGGGATGCTGTCTCGTTTGCCAAGGCATTGAAAATCAGATGGGCTGGACATGTAATACGATTTGGAGACAACTGCTGGACTAGAGCTGTTACCGACTGGATCTCATGGGATGTCAAAAGATCACGTGGTCACCCACCTACAAGATGGTCAGAATTCCTTGTAAAGACCCTGAAGGAATGGTTTGAGGCTCTTCATATTCCTGAATTAACCAGATGCCATTGGGCTACATTGGCACGTGATAGGGTCCAATGGAAATGTTACTGGCGCCGCTCGAGCAAATCGATGAATAACACGATTCAAGTGATCAAGTGATGGACATCAGGGAAGGCTGTGGTATTGGGTTCTACTGTACTAATATACTAATTAAATTAGTGCCCAGCACTAATTAAACAGCACCCCATTTGGATGAGGAGGAAAGCCCTGGAGCTTGCCCTCGGAGACTCAAGGTGCTGTGATAACTACAGGAGAGTCAGGCTCAGAATAAACTTTAGCCAGTCTAGTAGTGGTGGAGGCTCCAGAGCTGACTGCTGTGAGCGTGAGAGGTGGAGGGATTTTAAAGAGCAAAGAATCCATGTCTTAGATGCCACTGGTGGCTCGGTCCCATCCAGGTCACCGCTGGCCCTGGTGTCTAGGTCCTGTCCAGGTCTTCACTGCCGCTAGTGACTGGGTCCTGTCCAGGTCACCGCTGCTCCTGGTGACTGGGTCCCGTCCAGCTCATCACTGCTGCTGCTGACTCGGTCCTGTCCATTTCATCACTGTCACTGGCACCTGGGTCCTGTCCACCTGGACACTGATGGTGAGGATGCAGATGGGCAGCAAGTTTCTGCTTGCAATGCCCAAGATCTTCAACAGTTTCAAACATGAAAGTATTAAATAATAAAGATGCTCAGACTCAGAGCTGGTGCGTAATAGAGAAAAGAACTTAGTATGGAACTAAGTTAACTCTGGCTCTTTGGTGGGTTCTTGTAGTTAAACCGGGTCTTTTGTTACAGGGGAGGTTAAAGATAAGGGTTTTCCTGCAGCCCCTTTTAAGTGGAAATTGGGCAATTGGCAAATGTTCCAGAGAATGTCAGGATATAACAGACCTTGTCTGCCCTTATGTCTTAGGCATTTCGCGTCATCCAGCCCCCAGCGAGGCTAAGCTCTGAGGCAGGATTTTATGGTGGACACCTGTTACGGTTGTATGTATCAGGAAAAGTCCAGGAATTTGCAGGAAGTCAAAACAGGACTGTTCACAGAAGCTGGTGAAGGTAAACTAAGGCTTCCTCTTTCAGTAGGTAGGACTCTGAGCAGCAGAGGTCTGTGTTGGCAGGTGAGAATGAAGGGACTCACCCCTGCTGGGTGTTCCTGCTGGCAGTGCTCTGGGGCTGCTCCTCCTACACAGTGGGTCACTTGTTACTTGTCTTCCAGTTGTTCATCGATTTGCTCGAGCTGGTGCCAGTAACGTCTCCATCCGTTGGGAATGAGGTCCATTATTGTTACTGTTTTTGGCATATCGAATACACCACAGGTAGCTTGCCAGGCTCTGCTGTGGCTCTGGGTTCACCCCAGGGGGCCAGGAAGCACATACCTGGAGCTGGAGAAATACTCCAGAGCCCGGAGGCAGTCAGCGAAGCAGGCACCTACACCCACTTCTTTCTGGAGGGAACAGGCTCGAGTTACAGGCAATTGGTTGGCTGAGCTTGTTGATTACCATGGAATCACAGCCTGTTTGGACTCAGACAACTTGCCACTGGATGCAATTCAGCAACTGGTTGCAATTAATGTCAGGTTGTTTTAATTGATGTGCCTGAGTTGTACCGACCTTCATCTTCGCTCTTCCTGCTTCCCAGAGAACAGCCCACCATAAAAGGTATTGAATAAAAATGAATTGACATGCATTTGGCAAGAAAAGCAAAATTTCTTCTTGTATTATGCAGCTTCCATAAAAGCAGTTGTAAGCACAGTATTATACTTAGTGTAGCAGGCAGGCAATTTTTTCAGACTAATTTTCAGCCCCAGCGTGCAGCCCGCGCCGAGTTTGGAATTCATATTGACAGATGCCTGATTCTTTCTCGTCCTGATGAATAAAACAGGTTGTCATAACAAATTACTATCTTCGTGAACAGAGTTTGAGCCAAAAAAGCCAATAGAAAAAAATGTCAGTCATTCTTGGCTTTCCAGTGCCCTAGAGGAGATCAATACCATTTTTAAGTGATCCTGTGTTACATGTGCCACAGGAAAGTCTCATACAACCATACCTCCTTAGAATTTCCCCCAAATATTTTTATGACAAAATCGACAACTAATAAGATTATATTTTAATTTTTTCTTTCTACCCTATATGTAGTACATTTCAATAAAAATAACTTTGAAAGCTAGTAATGCAAATGGAAATTTAAACAAAAGAGTATGCAATATCTGATTGCTTGCACATTGCTATTGTACTGGATAAGACATTTGATTGACTGGAGATAATCGAGTTCTGTGCAACAGTTATTCTCACTTCCTGTTGCCTCTAATTCGTTATTTCTTTATGTTTCTTATGTGCTGCATATGGAAGGGTCACTGTGCTTTTGGACTCTCCTTCTGGCTAATTCTAGTCAGCATAAACTGTTCCGATTAATCCACACAACAGCAAATCGTGTGATTTCATCTTTCCTTATTGCTAAGTGTTGCTCCTTTGTATATCTGTGGCACGATTTCTTAACCACTCATCTGTTCTTGGGCACTTGGGTCTCTTCCAGATTCTGACTATTGCGAACAGTGCTGCAATTAACATAAAATTAGAAATTTCTTTTCTGAGCTGAGAACTTCCCATGGGGTTGTTTTCAAGAGTCTAATTGCTGAGTCATATGGAAGCTCAATTCGTCTTTGTTGGAAAAGTACCTTTGCTGTTTCCCAAAGGTTGAGCCAGTTCACATTTCCATGAATGAGGGTTTCTTTTTCCACACGCCCTTGCCTCAAGTGGTTGTTGCCCTTTCTGATGTGTGCAGGTCCAACTGGTGTGCAGTGCTTTTTCAGTTGTTTTGAGCTGTATTTCCTGTTATTGAGGAATTGCAGAAAGTTTCTCTGTCCCTGCTGGCCATCTGTAGGCTTCGTTTCTTTGGCAGTGCAGACATTCTGGAATATGGTGTGCTCCTATTTGTTTGTTTCTTTAATTCTTTGGCTTGCATTTAATCATTGGCTATGCCTACAGATTCAATGTCATGACTATATCTTAGTCAATACAACTTTGCCAAGCTGGTTCCCAGGTACTTGGTTCTTTAAGATGCAATCGGACTGATTTTATCTCTTCTATTTCATTGCTCGCATACTGCAATTTTATAAATTTCAGCCTGTTGATTTTTTTAGCCTCCCATATTACTATATAAGTTTCTTTCCATGATATTTTATGTAGTATCAAGGTCATCTAACTATTGTATATTGCCATCTACAAATGGTGATCATTTGACGTATTTCCCAATCTGGATGCCTTTAACAGTTCTTCTCTGTGTAATTGCTATGGTAAAGATTTACTATACTATATTGAGTAATAGTGTATAGAGTATAGTACTATACTATATTGAGTATAATAACTATGCTAATTACTATACTAATAAATCTATACCAATATAACAATACTAATATACTATATTAGTATAGTAACTATAACTAATATAGTACTATACTATATTGAGTAAAAGTTTGTGAGAATGTATACACTTGTCTTAAACCTGATAATAAAGAGAATTATTTCATTTTATTTTTCTGATGGATATGTTGTTGAGTTACGGGTTTGTAACAAATCGTTTTAACTATATTTAGAAAGGCTCCTTATACCCTCATTTTCTGAGAGTTTTATCACCAGTGTTTGTGGGTACTTGTCAAATGCTTTATCTGCATCCATTGATATAATCATATGATTTCTATTTCTCTTTGTATAAATACAGTGTATCACTTGTATTGACTTATACAGTAAACACCCTTACATGCCTAGGACAAATCCTACTAGGTCCTGCTATATGATATTTGGGGTATTGTGGGATTCTGTTTGCTAATATTTCCATTAAGGATCTTTATGTCTATATTTGTCAGGGATATAGGTCTATAGTCCCTTTTATAGGGTGTCTATTTGCTTTTGTTATCAGGGTAAGGTTTGACTCAGTAAGTAAAAAAGCTCCTTTTCCTTCTGCTTTCTGGAAGAGCCTGAAAAAGATTGGGATTAGATATTCTTTAAAGCTTTGAAATAACTTTCTAGTAAACATTTGGACTCAGATTTCTTGGGGGGAGCAGAAAAGGGGAAGATTTTTGATTAAAATTTCCATTTTTTTTAAAATTCATTGGTCTGTTCAGTTGCTCTATTTCCTTTTGCATCATCGTTGGCTGGTTGTGGGAGTCCAAAACTGTATCCATCTCTTCGAGTTTTAATTAAAATATTGCAGCTGTGTTTTAAGTATAACCCATGATTCTCTTCTGTGAGCTTGCTGTGATGATGCCTTGCTCACCCTCTTGTTGATCTATAGAGAGCTTACTCTTGTATTTACTACCTGCCCACTCTGCTCAAAATAAACCAAAGATTTATCTCCTGCATCTGCATTTGGAAGCCCACATTGAGCATGAGTCTCAGGAGCAGTGAGCTCTCACTACTCTGGATTTTTCAAAAACTCTATTTTAACATGTTTCAAGTGTGAATCACGTCCGAAATTGACTAGGAGAAAATGTATTTGAGTCCATCTCTTCACAGTTTGTGTTTTAAGAGTTTCTCATATAATTCAATGGCTCTTTTCAGATCCAGACTCAATATCTTTGTCTTCATTTGTTGCAAGACACCTAAAAGCCTAGGCCTCTGCATCTGCCCTGGATTGCCTCCTGCCGGTCACGTTGTAGATAGGAGGATAGTCTGAATGTGGCAGTCTTATCTGACCATGTATTCTGTACTGGCTGGTATAAATATTCTCTCATGCTACCACAATCATCGTGGGACTAGCTAGATCTTACCAGCATATTTGCCTGACCACATTGGATCTCTAAGTAATTAGACCGAGAGAGAAATGCTGTTTGCCTCCAAGCAAGCAAGCATGGCTCCCTGATAACTCAAAGGCAACTAAAATACAAAACTACCTTGAAGTAGACGAGACTCTTGTGAAGGTTTGGAGAAATATTTAACTGGCATTAGTATTAGTCTTTGCTACAGAGACATGCCATCTCAGAAACCCCCTTCTGTACCCTATAAAGGCAATTCCAGGCAGATCTTGGCTCAAGATATTAGGAGAGGTGCTGGGAGAAATTACCTTTGGGCATTTGATCCTTCCTGCCAGGGGAAGTTACATTTGGCTTATAGCTTCTCCTAGCTCTGCAGGGAGGCTTTTAATTAGCTCTGGGTCCTTGTAAACAACCAGATGGTCTCCTGAAGTTGCTACATTTCTATAAAGCAATTTTCCTGTTTTCATCTCTAGATAGCCCAGCCCAGAATGGGCTGGCACCCTCAACACGTGGTGGCAGCCATCTTGGCCTACACCTGGCTGGGGCCTAGCTGGGAACCGAGAGTCTGGAGGTTTTTTCCTGCTCTTGGATTGTATATTGGAACCTGTGATGGTAAAGCCCTTTTAAAACTGCATCGGATTCCTGAGTCTTCATCCATTCCCGTCAGCCCGGAGGTAGAAGGGAACTTGCTTCCCGGCATTGTCAGGGACCCCGACAGCGCTCCCCGACATTCATTGACTTGTTTAATTCATTTAACACCATGCCAACACAAGAGTATTTAAGGATGGAAATCCCGCGCTCTTCCCACCAGGTGCGTTCCGGCGGCGGGCAGCCTCTGACCACTCGGCTCCAGGAGAAAAGGCTCCAGCTTTGAGGAGGGGACCGAGCCCCACCCATCGGCGCAGGACCTCCCTCTGACGCCATCCAGCCCCGACGCCCAGCAGATCCCGCGCTCTTCCCACCAGGTGTGTGTGTGATTCTTGCATCTCCGCGGACCCCAAGCTGCCCCAGGGAAGAGCGGAAACTCCATCAATGGGAACCAAGGCAAATTGCCTTGGTTTCACCCCGGACCGACCCTTGGGCCCCTGCGCTTCTGGGAACATCCCAAAACTCAAAACGGCGCACTAGCGTCCGCGCGACCCTCTTACTACCTACCTTGCATGAGGTACCAGTGAACCTTGGTTCCTACATCCCTTGCCACCCACCCAAACTCTGCAAACGGACCAGACACCTACTAACTGTACTATCTAGTCACCCAAGAACTCACATTTGCAACCTACAATAGTCATAATGGTAAAGCAACGCAAAAATCCATCAAGCTCTGTGAGTGAAGTCACTGGTCCAGATGAGTCTAGCAATACCAATGAGTTGTATAACCTCTCTGAAAAGAATTTCGGAAAGAACTGTTAAGGATTCAAAAGGAATTCAAAGAAGCAATGGAATGCAAAATCAATAAAATACAAGAGGACATGAGAGAAGAAGTGAGAAAAATGCAAAGGGAAATGACAGATATTAAAAATGAGGTAAATGAAATAAAAAACACAGTGGAAGGCCATCATAGCAGAATAATAGCTACTGAAGAAAGAATTAGTGATCTCGAAGACGAGTTCCAAAGATTCTCTACACAACACCAGAAGATAGAAAAAAAGGCTCACAATTACCGAACAGACAACAAGAGATAATCGGGATGAAGCCAGAAGAAACAACATACGGATCATTGGGGTCCCAGAAGGGCAAGAAGAAAACCCTGATGAAGAAGAAACTGTCAAAGCCATAATTGCTGAAAAGTTCCCGGAACTAAAGAATGCTTGCCTCAAGATCCAAGAGGCCCGTAGGATACCAGCTAAAAGAAACCCCAACAAGAATACTCCAAGACACATCTTAATAAAAATGACAAAAACTATAGATAGGGATAGAATACTGAAAGCAGCAAGATCAAAGAAGGAAATCACATACAAAGGAACATCTCTAAGATTTACAGCAGACTTCTCTGATGAAACACTCCGAGCCCGAAAACAATGGTGGGATATTGTGAAAAGGCTCAATGAACTGCAGGCTTCACCAAGAATTCTTTATCCGGCCAGGCTCACATTCAGATATGAAGGAAAGATACACAACTTCATGGATAAGCAACAACTCAGGAACTTCATGGACTCAAAACCAACTTTAAAAGAAGGACTGAAGGGTCTACTGTAATGCGACCAAACCCATAAGCACAACAAACACAAAAGAAAGATGGCACAAAATCCAATGACAATAATCTCTCTCAATGTCAATGGTCTAAATGCACCAATTAAGAGACACAGAGTGACAAAATGGATTAAAAAATTGAACCCAACATTCTGCTGTCTACAAGAAACGCATCTGAATAATCAGAACAAACAGAGACTCAGAGTCAAAGGTTGGAAGACCATTCTCCATGCAAACAACTCCTCCAAAAAGGCTGGTGTGGCCATATTAGTATCAGATAATATAGACTTCAGGCTGAAAAAGGTTAGAAGGGACAACGAAGGCCACTTCTTATTAATTAAGGGGTATGTACACCAGGAAGAAATTACACTACTAAACATATATGCACCCAACGAGGGGTCAGCAAAATACATAAAACAACTGCTAAGAGACCTCAAAGAAGACATTAACAGTAGCACAATAATAGTTGGAGACTTCAACACTGCTCTATCAACGATGGATAGATCAACAAGACTGAAACTCACCAAGGAAATATTGGCCCTGAAGGAAGAAATGGAAGAAAGAGAGCTAGTGGATATATACAGGGCTCTTCATGCCAAAAAAAGCTGAATACACATTTTTCTCTAGTGCACATGGAACATACTCCAAGATAGACCACATGCTGAGCCACAAAGCATACCTCAATAAAATTAAAAAGATAGAAATTGTGTCAGCTATCTTTTCAGACCATGATGCACTGAAAATGGAAGTTAACCATACACAGAAACAGGGAGTCAAACCAAACACCTGGAAACTGAACAGCTCACTCCTGAACAACAAATGGGTCATAGAAGAAATCAAACAGGAAATCCAAAGATTTCTGGAAACAAATGAAAATGAAGACACCAATTATAAGAACTTGTGGGACACGGCAAAAGCCGTGTTAAGAGGGAAGTTTATAGCTCTGCAAGCATTCATCAGGAAACAAGAAAGGGCCCACATAAATAACCTGACTACACAGCTGAAGACATTAGAAAAAGACCAGCAAAAGGAGCCCAACCCAGGCAGAAAAAAAGGAAATAATAAAACTTAGAGAGGAAATCAATGAGTTGGAAACCAAAAAAAAACAATCCAAAAGATTAATGAAACCAAGAGCTGGTTTTTTTGAAAAAATAAACAAGATTGACAAACCATTGGCAAGACTTGTAAGGACAGGGAAAGAGAAAACCCAAATAAACAGAATCAGAAATAAAAAGGGTGACATCACAACAGAAACCACAGAAATCCAAAAGATCATCAGAGATTACTTTGAGAGCCTGTATGCCGTGAAACATGAGAATCTAGAAGAAATGGATCAATTCCTGAAGTCCTATAACCTCCCACGGCTGAAACAAGAAGACCTCCAATACCTGAATAAGCCTATCACCATCGAGGAAATAGAAACAGTAATTAAAAGTCTGCCCAAACACAAAAGCCCAGGTCCAGACGGATTCCCTAGTGAACTCTACCAAACCTTTAAGGAGGACCTACTGCCAGTCCTTTTCAAGCTCTTCCAGGAAATAGAAGAAACAGAAACACTCCCAAACAGCTTCTACGAGGCACATATCACCCTGATACCCAAAGCAGGGAGAGACAACACAAAGAAAGAAAACTACAGACCAATATCCCTGATGAACACGGATGCTAAGATCTTCAACAAAATACTAGCAAACAGAATCCAAAGACTCATCAAGAAGATTATACATCATGACCAAGTAGGATTCATCCCGGGAATGCAAGGATGGTTCAACATTCGCAAGTCAATCAACATAATACATCATATCAATAAAAGAAAAAATAAAAACCATATGATCCTTTCAATAGACGCAGAAAAAGCATTTGACAAGATCCAGCACCCGTTCATGATTAAAACCCTCCAGAAAATGGGAATTGAAGGGACTTTCCTCAAGATAGTTACAGCCATCTACCAAAAGCCCACAGCAAGCATCATTCTAAATGGGGGAAAAGTTGAAAGCCTTCCCCCTGAGATCAGGGACAAGACAAGGTTGCCCCCTCTCACCTCTTTTATTCAATATAGTACTGGAAGTACTTGCCATAGCAATCAGAGAAGAAAAAGGACATCAAGGGCATCCAGATAGGCAAGGAAGAAGTCAAGCTATCATTATTTGCAGATGACATGATATTATACCTAGAGAACCCTAAACTCTCTACCAAAAAACTCCTAGAAACAATAGACGCATATAGTAGAGTGGCAGGATACAAAATCAACACCCAAAAAGTCAGTGGCTTTCCTATATACAAATAACGAAAGAGAAGAAAGGGATATTAAGGAAACTATTCCATTCACAATTGTGCCACAGAAAATCAAATACCTAGGAATCAACTTACCCAAGTATGTAAAGGACCTGTACAAAGAAAACTACAAGACACTGCTCCAAGAGATAAAAAGAGGACACAAGGAAATGGAAACACATTCCCTGTTCATGGATGGGGAGAATCAACATTGTCAAAATGGTAATACTCCCTAGAGCTCTGTACAGATTCAATGCAGTCCCTATGAGGATACCGATGACATTCTTCAAAGAAATTGACCAAACGCTCCTGAAATTTGTATGGAACAATAAACCCCCAAGGATAGCTAAAGCAATCCTCGGGAAAAAGAAGATGGGAGGCATCACCTTTCCCAACTTCAAACTGTACTACAAGGCAGTAGTAATTAAAACAGCATGGTATTGGAATAAAAACAGACCTGTGGACCTATGGAATAGAATTGAGTATCCTGACACCCAACCTCAAACACATGATCATTTAATCTTTGATAAAGGTGCAATGAGTCTAAAATGGAGTAAGGAAAGCCTCTTCAACAAGTGGTGTTGGGAAAATTGGGCAGCGACATGTAAAAAAATGAATTTGGACCTGTGTCTAACACCATGCACAAAAATCAGATCAAAATGGATTAAAGATCTCAATATCAGACTTGAATCCATAAAAGTACATTGAAGAAAATATAGGAAAAACCCTCCACGACATTGAAGCTAAAGGCATCTTCAAAGGTGAAACATCACTAACAAAGCAACTAGAAGAAAAGATAAACATATGGGACTACATGAAACTAAAAAGCTTCTGCACCTCAAAAGAAACAGTGACTAAGATACAAAAGCAGTCCACAGAATGGGAAAGAATATTCACCCAATACCCATCTGATAAGGGGTTAATATCCAGGATATATCAGGCACTGGTAGAACTTTACAAGAAGAAAACAAACAACCCCATCAAAAAATGGGGAGAAGAAATGAACAGAAACTTCAGCAAGGAAGAAATTCGAATGGCCAAAAAACATATGAAAAAATGCTCATCATCACTAATCATCAGAGAGATGCAAATCAAAACAACAATGAGATACCACTTTACACCACAGAGACTGGCACATATTCAAAAGAGCAAGAACAACAAGTGCTGGCGTGGATGTGGGGAAAAGGGGACACTCATCCATTGTTGGTGGGAATGCCGGCTGGTACAGCCTTTCTGGAAAACAATATGGACTTTCCTCCAAAGACTAGAAATTGAACTCCCATTTGACCCAGCCATACCACTCCTGGGAATCTACTCTGGGAAACCAAAAATACGCAGCGGAAACACCATCCCTACTTTTATGTTCATAGCAGCATTATTCACAATAGCCAGAATCTGGAAGCAACCAGAGTGCCCGAAAATCGATGACTGGATAAAGAAGCTTTGGTACATCTACACAATGGAATACTATGCAGCTGTTAGGAAAAATGAAGTCATAAAATTTGCCTATAAATGGATGGACATGGAGAAGATTATGTTGAGCGAAATTAGCCAGAAGGAGAGAGACAGATACAGAATGACTGCATTTATTTGCATGGCATAAATATATATATACATATTATGATACCAATATCCAAGGTCAAGTGAAACATATATCAGGAGGTCTTGTCAAAAGTGGAAATTATCACAAACGTGTGGGAGTCAGAGATTAGGTAAGACAGAAAATGGAACAGTGTGCTAATAATTGTCGAGGGTACTAATGCCAACCTAGAACTGAGCATTAAATAGAGGCAAAAGGATACACATGCCAACCTCTTAATGTATGTTCTGTAATCCATAGTCTGGAAGGGAAGGAAAAGAGAAAGAGAGAGAAAGGGAAAGAAATAAAGAACCTGCCATGGAGGGGGCTGGGGAAGGGGGAGGGAACCGGGGACGTTGGTGGTGGGAGATGGGCACTGGTGGAGGGACGGGTGCTAGAACACTGTATGACCAAAACCCAAATATGAACTTTTTAATTGTATATCTTTTTTATTTGTATATCTCACGGTGGTATAATAAAATACTTAAAAAATAAAGAAAAAAAATAAATAAAAAAGAAGAGTATTTAAGGATGCTTTTAACTATTCAGTTAATATTTGTGCCATGTACATAGTTTTGTTCTTGCTTTCCATTTTCCATTTTTATCACAAAATGCATATTTTTATATTTTCATTTCATTCTCTCCATTGACATTTTAGCTACGTTTCTTTGAATTTCTTGTCTAGTAATTTCTCTAAGTATATCAACATGTTCCTTTAATTTATTACAGTACTATTTGAATTGCTTTAGCTAAAATAGAAACTCGCGGGCTGGAAAATACAGTATATAAATAGAAGAATGTCTTAACACATATTGCTATATTTATTATATAAGTATTTTTAAGAGAACAAAATGAACCATTATTTTTCTTATCAAGACAGCAGTCTTTTATAATTGTGGTGTATACCTAGCTGTGATCAGTTCCACTCCTGGCTCTATGCTCGTGGGTCACTTTTGGCAGGTCTCAGAGAACCATAGCAGTGTTGGGAGTGAACCTGCCTTCCGGCTTCATGCAAGACAAGCACCTTGTCCCTGTACTCTATCTACACCCCACAAAAAATTACTTTTCCCTTGAAGTAGTCTTTCATTATAACATTGTTTATGTTCCAGGTACACATCATTGAAAATCAACATTTGTGCAGTAAGGTCATCACTAAAGTTCAATTCTGTTCTTCCTCATAAAATGTATCCTTTGTTCTGATTAGTCCTTTTGCCCTATGGTATCACTGATTAGTCTTACAATGTGAATGTCAATTTTTGTTTCATTATTTTTTGTGTTTGTTTGCTCTATGTCCAAAATAAAATTAGAATCGCACAGTGTTCATCTCCGCCTCTCTGGCTTATTTCACTAAAGCAGTGCCAATAGATCAATCCATGTTGTTGAAAATAGCAGGGATTTATTTTTTGATAACTGAGTGCTATTTCATTATATATATTAACTGCTCATCATTATCACTTTATAAGTCAGTATATACTTGTACTTTTTTCAGTTTGGGGCTATTGTGTGTAATGCAACAGTTATCATGGGGTTGCTATGTCTTTTATTTATGTATTTATTTATTTATTTACTTATTTATTTTTTGCTTTTGGGGTCACACCTGGCAATGCTCAGGGGTTTCTCCTGGCTCTGCACTCAGGAATTCATCCTGGCGGTGCTTGGGGGACCATATGGGATGCCGAGGATTGAACCTGGGCCAGCACGGGCCAGCCACATGCAAGGCAAGCGCTCTACTACGCCTCTGGGCTACCACTCCAACCCCTGCTATGTCTTTTTAGAATGAATGGTTTTATATTTGGGAGAAAATGTCAGGTAACTATAAGTGAGATAATTACATGATTTTTCATGATTTTAATTTTGAGAACTATCTGGCGCTTCTGAATGGCTGGACAGACCCATAGCCCCTACACATTAATTAGTGGGATAGCTGTAACATTCGTGGTACCAATCAAATACCCAGTTTTGTTTACTTATGAGTATTAATAGGGGTGGGATGAAGCAATAACACAGCAGGTAGTATGCTTGCCTTGCCTGTTGCTTAACAGGGATCCATCCCACCCTGGGACCCACCACTGAGCCCCAGGGGTGATTCCTGAGCACAGATACAAGAATAAGCCCCTGTGCACCACCTGGAGTGGACAAAAACCAAAAAAAAAAAAAAAAAGAAGAAGAAGACTCATGGGCCTCCAGAGGACATCCGAATCATTTCCTTCAGCTAAGCATCAGCGTGAGGATATTTTTGGCTTTCACAGCAGCAAGGGCCCCACTGAGACCAGCACGGGCCCTGCTATTCTTCTCTGTCCAATGTCTCACACAATGGGGTGTCTTTTTGTTCAGATCCAGAATCGCTAATATGGGCAAGGCAATCTCAAAATAGCATCTCAACCAGAGTGTAAACCATGAATTTCATTTCACAAACTGCTCAAATGCCCCTTGTAACCATGATCACAAAGAAACACAATAAGTAAAATTTTATTTATAAAATTGAGCACTAAACTACAAGATTGAGTAATCTCTGGATTTTTATGTTTGTTCTAAGGACACTTTTCATTCTAGTTTTTTAGTTCCCTTTCCTGGATGAAAACTGACAAATATAATTAACACAAGTAAGTAATGAGTATCTCTACAACGGCATTCTGCCTGAATATATGTGCTTATCCCATTGGGCAATTATATGGGAAGAGCTGATACTAAACTTTTTGACTCCCATTAGTTATATAATCTTTCTGTATACAAAATTTTCTCCTTAGGTTTATAACTATTCTATCTTTTTTCATTTGTTTTTGGGTCACACCTAGCAGTGTCCAGGGCTTACTTCTAACGCTACAGTGAGAGATCACTCTATAAGCTCTGGGTGCCATATGAGTGCCACAAATAAGCAAGACAAACACCCTATCTGCTGTACATTCACTCCAGTCAAGAGTGTCTAACTACTCTTTAAATTCTGAACTTACCTCAAACTATATGGATATTAAGTTTCACCCCCAGAATACATAGAATTGTTGGAGTTCCCTCAGAGGAAAAAAATATGAAATAAGGTGTAATTCTTACTTATTTCAGGTGCAACTTTCAGAAGTAGGTCCTCTACAGTCTTCCTGATCCTTTTCGGTATGTGTCAGTACATTACAAGAGAGGGGAAAGGAATGAGAGACAGACAGAAACACAGACAGGCAGAGATCACAGTTATAGACATAATCAGCAGTTTTTTAGCTGTGAAATGATTTTGCTAATATTTTCCTTTATCAGTAACCCTTCAACTTTAGTTTTAATTGGCATTTCTCACCATAAGGGTAGAAGAGAAAGCCAAGAGCCCATTAAAATTGAAAACAACGCAAGTGCTCAACAACAGATGACTGCAAAATAAATAAATGAATAATTTGTGATATATACCCAATGGAATACTACTCAAGTCTAAGAAAATATGAAATCTTGCAGTTAGAATGGATCTGGGGGACGCTGTGCTTAATGAAGTGAGTCAGAAAGAAACAGGGAGCAGATAATCTCTCTCATATTCAGAATATAATGAAACATAACAGGGATTTGATGATCCCCAACGGAGACTGATGGAAATGGAAACTGACCCTGAGATAGGGTCAATGAACCTTAAAATTGAAGATGCAAAGGGGTGTACAGAAAAGTCAGGTAAGGACCTGGGGATAATGATGGAGGAATCTTCGCACAGGGGATAAACACACCATAAGAGCACAGTGAGTATAAAACAGCAATATTGGTCACATTGTAATCCATGACACCTCAATACAAACTGATTTTTTTTAAAAAGTTGGTTGCCCTGTGATTTTGAACATAAATGCCAAAATCTTTAATATTTTTGTAACCTTATTACCAAAACTATAAGGGCAATAGATGATGCCTTAACAAAGATGGGGCTTTGTACAACAAGGGCCCAATTAGAATCTTGAGTCTTCATTTTAGCCTTTGTCCAGGAGACTAGTTAAGAAAGTCATTCTGGACAGAGCACTTCTATTTGAGAATTTATGCCCACAACCTACAAGCTTATTTTGTATTCCAATTTGTATATCATGGGTGGGGGGGTTGGAAAGTTCCTGCATCCAACCATTTAATTTTAGTGATCCTATTTACCCCTTTATTCTGTGCCTTTAATAGTCATTGAAACCAATATTTAGGGGAGCTGGAGCCACAGCACAGCGAGTAGGGCGTTTGCCTTGCATGTGGCTGACCTGGGCTGTAGCCCCAGCACCCCATGGTCCCCAAGCATAGCCAAAAGTAATTCCGGAGTGCAGAGCCAGGAGTAATCCCTGAACATTTCCAGGTGTGACCCAAAAAGCAAAAAAGAAAAGAATATTCAGGTAAACTGTAAATTAATGGTCAAAAATACATTGTAGTTAAAGAGTTAGTACAGCAATAGGGCACTCGTCCTTCATGCAGGTGACTTGGGTTCAATTCCTGGCACAAACATGTTGTCCTCAAACTGGTTCATCAAAGAACAAATAAAAGAGACAAAGTTTTGACAAAGGAGAAAACGTCCAAATGAATCATACCAGATATGAAAGGGGAGAAGTTATAACAGACCTCCCGAAAAATTCAGGTAATCATGAGAAGTTACTTTATGATGTCAAACTGGGTAACCTAGAAGAAAGTGTCATAGTCTTAGTATGCTAAACCTGAGGAGGAAATAGATACTGTGAATATACAACCACAAACAAGGAAATTGAAACAAAAATTAAGAAATGCACCAAGAGTAAAAAGTCCTGGTCTAGATGGGTTCACTAGGGAGTTCTAGCCAATCTTCAAAGACTTAAGATCATTATACCTTAATTCTCCTCCCAAATATTAAATAAATATGCATGTTTTCTAACACCTTGTTTGATGCCAACATTACAATAATACTGAAAGAAGAGAAAAGCTTTAAGAAAAAATTAAACATATTTCCCTGAAGAACCTTGGTGCAGAAATCCCCAACTTAGCAAACTTAACCCAACAACATATAAAAAACACACCCACAGAGAAATGAAGTGGATCATTAAAGAGATAAAAATGGTTTAATATATTCAGATCAATTAAAATAATACACCACATCAATCAAAGAAAAGATACAAATTATATAACTATATGAATCTATGCATCAAAAGTTTTTGACAAGATCCAACATCGATTCACAGTAATATGGGTAGAAACTTCCTCAATATAATAACAGTAATCTATAACAAGCCCATACCCAGTATCATTCCTGACAGTGAAAAGCTGAAAGCAGTGCCTCTGAGATCAGACACAAAGCAAGAATGTCTGATGTTTCCTCTTTAATTCAATATGGTACTGGAAGTCTAGCAGTCAGGTAAGGAAAAGAAATCAAAGGATTCCAAATCAGAAAATAAGTAAAATTATCACTGAATACAGATGACATGATAAACATGGAAGACCCTAGTGAGTTCACAAAATAAACTCTTACAAACAATAATCTAAAACAGCAAAGCAGCTGGCTACAAAGTCAACACACAAAACCCATCACATTCTTATGTGTAGAGGATGAACTGAAAGAGAAAGATGCCAGTATATTCAAAGTACTATCCAAAAACATCATGGACCTAGAAGTCAACTTGACAATACAGGTGAGTGATCTATCCCATGTAAATTATGAGCCACTTAAAGAGATAGAAGGAAACCTTAGGAAATGGAAAAGCATTCCATGCTCTGAGATAGGACGAATCAATATTGCCAAAATGACCAAAATGACCTAAATTATGATATAGATTCAATGAAATCTGAAACCAAATTAGATGACATTCTTCAGATGATATTCATAAGTCAATAATAATATTTGTATGAAATAATAAAAAACAGCCTTAATAGCTAAAGCATAATGAGAAATAAAAAATTTGGAAGCCTCTCATTAACTAACTTGGAACTAAAATGTAAAGTAATAGTGATCAAAACTGTGTGGTACTTGAGCAAAGGCAGACTCTCAGATTAAATAAAGCATCCAAAGACAAATCACTAGATCTATGATCAAACTAATTTTTGACAAAGGAGATGTGCACATTAAGTGGAATAAATATAGTCTCATCAAAAATAGTGTTGGTAAAACGATGACCACATGGAAAAATAATGAACTGGATCCAAATCTAACAAGTTATACAAAAGTCAAATCAAAGGACATCAAAGATTTTGAGGTCAGACCAGAGTCCATAAAATACTATTGGCAGAATTCTCTATTACTTTTACTTCAAATATGTTTGCAATTATATAATTCTATTGTCAAAGGCATCTGAACAAAATCAAACAAATGAGACTACATCAAATTAAAGTGGTTCTGAATGGGATAAACACACCCTACTGGCTAAAACTAGGATACTTAACTGAATAAGAAAATATTTGCACTCAACACTTAAAAAAGTGTTATATTCAAGTCATTATCACTATCCTCCCATTGATCATCTACTTGCTCGAGCTGGCACCAGTAATATCTCCAAATGTCCTGTCTCATGCTAGTAGAGCCCAAGGGCATCTGCTCGCTCCAGGAACATAAAGAGCCTCAAACTATTATATTAGGTCATCGGAATGACCTAATATAATTGTTACTGGTATTTGGCATATCAAATACAACATGCACAGCTTGCCAGGCTTGCAGTGCAGGTGGCATACCCTTGTAGTCACCTCTAAATATAGCATTTATAGATGAACCACGCGCGCCACAAGAGGCTGCGCCGAGACGGGCTGTGATAGGCTGTCGCTGGGTGGAGTTCAAGTAATATGATATAAAGTCATCACAAGGACTATCAACAACAAATGTTAAAATCCTGTCTAAAATAGGGAGGGACCTTGAACAGACCCTTCTATGAAGACAGACAGATGGCCAGTAAGTACATAGGAGAGTTGACTACCACTTTATTTTCAGGGAAATAGGAATCAAGACAGGAGAAATCATCCCACACCCATAATAATAGCACATATCCAAACCAAAAAATAGTGGAGAAAGGAAGAAGCAAATGGTGGCACCAGAGGTAACAGTCAGGGGATGAAAGCACATCAATTGTGTAGAACGAGAGGGCCAGCAACACTGAAAGCATAGCTCCAAATTCAACAACCAAACTTAAAAATTTGCCTGTCATGAACTAAGGAAGCGTTTTAATTCTTTGTAGTTAAAGAACTTGACACTTTTTCTTCTCAATGTAGAAAAGTCAGGTAAAGGGAGGTTACTGTGTCAGCTTCAAGGGTCCAGACATGGGAGAATGACGCCTTCGTGGTCTAGACTTGAAAAGTGTAATTGTACTCTGGAGAAGATATTTTTATTTTATTTTTTACTGAAGTAAAGACAGAAGAGCTGTCTTTCCCCAGCTCCCAACAGAAGAGCTGATATTTTCCCATTCATCAATAAATGCATGAGATGAGAGGCTACTACAAGAGTATCCCACCTGCACGGCAGAGCCTGGCAAGCTACCCGTGACATATTTGATATGCCAAAAACCAGTAACAATGATAGACCTCATTCCCATGACCTGAAGGAATAGTTTGAGGCTCTTTATGTTCCTGGAGCAAGCAGTTGCTCTTGGGCTACACTAGCATGTGACAGGACGTATGGAGATGTTACTGGTGCCCACTCGAGCACATCAATGAACAACGGGAAGACAAGTGATACAAGTGAGGCACTTGAGATTTGGAGAGCCGTTGACAGTGATGGTGGGTTGGGTGTTTGATGGAATATTGTCCATAAATATTGTCCATAAATATTGTCCTGAAACTCAAATATTAGTAGCACTGCATATCATAGTGCCTTCATAAAAATTTTTTGAATACCTGAGATTTATGAAATATGACTTAGAACTCTTGGAAAATAGAAACAAAAGTTCTACAAAATAAAATGCCAAACATGTAAAGCAAGAAACAGTAGAAATATACTTTTAAAATAGACATCTGAAAATTAGTAGAGATATATGTCACAATAAGCTTTGTGTAAAGCAGCATAGAGGAAAAAGAAGCATAACTGAACCAATGAATAAAATATTCTGGGTTTAATATAGGAAAGAAGTAAAAGACTCTATTTGAATTTTCAGAAAAAGGGCTAACAAGAGAAGAATTTTTTGAACTGATGAAAGATACAATCTACTGTGTGATGAATATCAATGACATTAATTGTCATGTCTGTGGAAAAAACCAGTTTGAGTGGATCACGCTTCACTATAAATATCATGATTCATTGCACATGCAGAATAATCAAAGATAAGCATGCTCAGATTTAAAGTATTAAATGCAAGCTAAATAATCCTTACTATAAAATAAAATTAGGAAAATAAATCATTAGAATAAAACTGGATGACAGAACACAAAAAATTGGTCTTACTTAGCATCATATCACCAAAATGAAGATGTAATTTAACAAAAGATGCTGCCATAATTGATTATGTAAAATACAAAACTTAGGGTTTTATACTTACAATTAATCTCAGATAATGCATCAGAATCTGTTTTAGATGACTGAAAGTAAAAAAAAGTGAAGAATTTGAGGGTTGAACAGAAAACTTAGAAGACCTCAAGTAGAGAACAAAAATATCCTCATTTTAACCAAGGTTTTAAATGCCAATATTTATTTATAAACTATTTTATAGATATTGGTATATTGTATCATAGAGTTTCATTATAGCACAAATATGTTTATGAAAGTATGTGTATATCCCACAAGTGAGTGCAGTCATTCTGTCTGTCCCTCTCCTTCTGACTCATTTCACTCAGCATGATACTCCATGTCCATCCATTTATAAGCAAATGTTATTTCTTAATTTTTCCAAACAGCTGCGTAGTATTCCATTGTGTAGATTTTTCAGTTTCTTTAATCAATCAGCTGTTCTTAGGCACTCTGGTTATTTCCATATTCTGTCTTTTGTGAGTAGTGCTGCCACGAACATAGAAGTGCGTAGAAGTGTTTCTGCTGTGTGTTTTTGGGTCCCCAGGGTATATATATTCCCAGAAGAGTTATTGCTAGGTGAAATGGGAGCTCAATTTCTAGTTTATTTCCTTGTTTTTTTTTATATTTTAAATTTTTTATTTTTACAATTACAAAGATATACAATTAAAAAGTTCATATTTGGGTTTTGGTCATACAGTGTTGCAGCACCCATCCCGCCACCAGTGCCCATCTCCTACCACCAACGTCCCCGGTTCCCTCCCGCCTCCCCCAGCCCTCCTCCATGGCAGGTTCTTTATTTCTTTCCATTTCTCTCTCTTTCTCTTTTCCTTCCCCTCCAGACTATGGATTACAGAACATACATTAAAGGGTTGTCATGTGTATCTTTTGCCTCTATTTAATGCTCAGTTCTAGGTTGGCATAAGTACCCTCAACAATTGTTAACACACTGTTCCATTTTCTGTCTTACCTAGCCTCTGACTCCCACACGTTTGTGATAATTTCCACCTTTGACAGGACCTCCTGATGTATGTTTCACTTGACCTTGGATATTGGTATCATAATATGTACCTATATATTTATGTTATGCAGATAAATGCAGTCATTCTGTATCTGTCTCTCTCCTTCTGGCTAATTTCGCTCAACATAATCTTCTCCATGTCCATCCATTTGTAGGCAAATTTTATAACTTCATTTTTCCTAACAGCTGCATAGTATTCCATTGTGTAGATGTACCAAAGCTTTTTATCCAGTCATCGATTTTCGGGCACTCTGGTTGCTTCCAGATTCTGGCTATTGTGAATAATGCTGCTATGAACATAACCATACCACTCCTGGGAATCTACTCTGGGAAGCCAAAAATACGCAGCTGAAACACCATCCCTATTTCCTTGTTTTAATTGAATCTCCGTGAGCTGGACTATTACTAAGTTTTTTCATGACTAGGATTCTGTTATGCCATGTTCCAGCACCAACCTCTCAACCAGAGTGTCCACATCATTTCCCAAAAAGATGGGATCAGTCGGCATCCCCACCAGCTAGGAAGGAGAGTCGCTTTTCCCAACATCCCTGCCAACACTGCTTGCTCTTGCTCTTTCATATATGTGTCAGTTTCTGTGGTGTGAGCTGATATCTAATTGTTGTTTTGAGTTGCATTTCCTTCATGATTAGTGATGTAGAGCATTTTTCCATGTATAGATAGTAGAAGACTAACATCTAAGGCCAAGAAAAACAGGGTCCAGGAGGACTGGTAGCACCAGTATGACAACAATAGCTCGAAATGATCATTTTGGACAGGAACTGAGTGTTGAAAGTAAGGATGTACTTGACAAGCCTCTAGTGTCTGTGTTGAAAACTGGATACTAAAGAGGGAGAGAGGGAGAGAGAGGGGGAGAGAGAGATGTCTGCCATAGAGGCAGGTTGTAGGGGAGGGGCAGGGGAGGGAAACTGGGAATATTAGTGGTGGGAAATGCACACTGGTGACAGGACAAGTGATGGAACATTGTATGACTGAAACCAATTGTGAACAACTTTGCAGCTATGCATCTCACTGTGATAAGCATTGTATGCCTGAAACCCAATTTTGAACAGTTGTAACTTTGTAAGTGTGTATCTCGTTGTGATAAAGAAAAGCATGTGCTAATGTGCCACAGTCACATCTGTGTGATAAAGAAAAGCATGTGCTAATGTGCCAAGTCACATCCATGTGTGCTGTTGCACCCTGAGGACAGCAGGAAGGCAGAAGAGAGTAAAAACCTGTGGGAGTAATTTTTATATGCAATGTCATTCCAGAGGTAATTTTCAAAGGAATAATTGATTAGGAGGGACTGAAGTAATAGCATAGCAGCTTTGACTTGTGTTTTTCATGCGCTGGCTCAGGCTTGTCCCTACCATCCAGTAGGGCTGTCAAGCACCAGCAGGAGCAATTCCTGAGAGCAGAGTGAGGAGTATCCCCTGAGCAGTGCTGGTGTGACGCAAACAAATAAAAAAGTAAAAAGGAAATAACTAATGAGAATAATGATGCAAAATCCCTTATGAAACAGCTCAGGCGAAGTGTCTCTCCTGTGGATTTTGTACAAGTCCACATCTGCATGGATGTTGGCAGAAGGTAGATCTAAGGATATGCAAAGGAAGGTCTGATGGATACTGACTGTTAACAGATACATGGGGTGTTCTGGCAGACTATCTCCCAAAAGAGTTCACTTGATCACTTGACATCCCATTACTCATCAATTTGCTCAAACGGGCACCAGTAATATTTCCTTTTGAACCTATCATGTGCCAGTGTAGCCCAATGGCATCTGGTTGCTTCAGGAATACAAAGAGCCTCAACCGTTCATTCAGGGTCTTGACGAAGAAGTCTGACCATCTTGTAGGTGGGCAGCGACGTGATCTTTTGACATCCCGTGGAATCCAGTCGGTAACCTCTCAGTACAGCAGTCATCTCCAAATTGCATTACTTGTCCAGCCCATCTGATTTTCGATGCCTTGGCACGAGAAAGCATCCCTAACTGGAACAGCAATGGAGGTCAGAGCTCTGGATTCCTTCTCTCACTTGAGTGAGGTGTGATATTCCAAGCATAGCTCTTTCGATTCCTCTCTGGGAGACATGAATAGCATTCTCATCCTGCTTTCATAGGGCCCAGGTCTCTGAGGCATATGTTAATACAGGGAGAATGGTGGAGTTGAAGAGATGTGCCCGGAGCCGGAGGTTTTTTTGTATTTGTAGCTATTTCTTTGATGCATTTGAAGGCATTCCATGCCGCTCTCTTCCTCCAGTGCTGCTCAGGTTTTAGGTCATTCATCATGTTGATTTCTTGACCTAGGTACACATAACTGCTGCATTCAGAGATGTTTGTTCCATTGAGAGTGAATGGGGCCTCTGGAACTAGTTCGTTTTCATGAACATAATTTTCTTCATATTCAACTGTAGACCTATCTTTCCACATTCTCAGTCAAAGTCAGGCAGCATTTGTGCCGCTTGGCTAATGTTTGGTGTTATTAGAACGATGTCATCAGCGAAGCAGAGGTGGTGTAGTTGCCGACCATCTATCTTCACTCCCATTCCTTCCCATTCTAATTGTTGCATGATATTCCTGAGGGTGACACTGAAGAGTTTTGGTGAAATGGTGTCACCCTGCCAAACCCCCTCGTTTGACACTGATGATCACATCGTTGTAGAATGGTGAGATCCTGGTGGTGAATCCGTAATACAGCTCACGAAGGATCTTGATGTATAGGGTTTTACGCCATGTTTTGCTAGGGCTTCAATGACCACTTCAGTCTCCATAGAATCAAAGGCTTTCTTTAAATCAATGAACGTGATATTCATTGGGTTAGACTCTAACCCAATAGAGTTAATATGTAGAATTTCCTAGTGAGATTGTTAATCAAGCTGCAGTTACACAGGGAAGGCTAGCCTAGGTTATTTATCTGCACATTTCTTTGTTGGCTGTAACTAGCCCAAGATGGAGTCTAATGGACAATGCTTAAAGTTAGGCAGAATAGAGAACCGTAAACTCTCTACCAAAAAAACTCCTAGAAACACTAGAGGCATATAGTAGAGTGGCAGGATACAAAATCAACACCCAAAAAGTCGGTTGGCTTTCCTATATACAAATAAAGAAAGAGAAGAAAGGGATATTAAGGAAACAATTCCATTCACAATTGTGCCACAGAAAATCAAATACCTAGGAATCAACTTACCTAAGTGTGTAAAGGACCTGCACAAAGAAAACTACAAGACATTGCTCCAAGAGATAAAAGAGGACACAAGGAAATGGAAACATATTCCCTGCTCATGGATGGGGAGAATCAACATTGTCAAAATGGTAATACTCCCTAGAGCTCTGTACAGATTTAATGCTGTCCCTATAAGGATACCCATGACATTCTTCAAAGAAATTGACCAAACACTCCTGAAATTTGTGTGGAACAATAAACCCCCAAGGATAGCTAAAGCAATCCTCGGGAAAAAGAAGATGGGAGGCATCACCTTTCCCAACTTCAAACTGTACTACAAGGCAGTAGTAATTTTAAAACAGCATGGTATTGGAATAAAAACAGACCTGTGGACCTATGGAATAGAATTGAGTATTCTGACACCAACCAACCTCAAACACATGATCATTCTATCTTTGATAAAGGTGCAATGAGTCTAAAATGGAGTAAGGAAAGCCTCTTCAACAAGTGGCGCTGGGAAAACTGGGCAGCAACATGTAAAAAAATGAATTTGGACCTGTGTCTAACACCATGTACAAAAATCAGATCAAAATGGATTAAAGATCTCAATATCAGACTTGAATCCATAAAGTACATTGAAGAAAATATAGGAAGAACCCTCCACGACATTGAAGCTAAAGGCATCTTCAAAGGTGAAACATCACTAACAAAGCAACTAGAAGAAAAGATAAACATATGGGACTACATGAAACTAAAAAGCTTCTGCACCCTCAAAAGAAACAGTGACTAAGATACAAAAGCAGTCCACAGAATGGGAAAGAATATTCACCCAATACCCATCTGATAAGGGGTTATTATCCAGGATATATCAGGCACTGGTAGAACTTTACAAGAAGAAAACAAACAACCCCATCAAAAAATGGGGAGAAGAAATGAACAGAAACTTCAGCAAGGAAGAAATTCGAATGGCCAAAAAAAACATATGAAAAAAGGCTCATCATCACTAATCATCAGAGAGATGCAAATCAAAACAACAATGAGATACCACTTTACACCACAGAGACTGGCACATATTCAAAAGAGCAAGAACAACAAGTGCTGGCATGGATGTGGGGCAAAAGGGGACACTCATCCATTGTTGGTGGGAATGCCGGCTGCTACAGCCTTTCTGGAAAACAATATGGACATTCCTCCAAAGACTAGAAATTGAACTCCCATTTGAACCAGCCATACCACTCCTGGGAATCTACTCTGGGAAACCAAAAATATGCAGCGGAAACACCATCCCTACTTTTATGTTCATAGCAGCATTATTCACAATAGCCAGAATCTGGAAGCAACCAGAGTGCCCGAAAATCGATGACTGGATAAAGAAGCTTTGGTACATCTACACAATGGAATACTATGCAGCTGTTAGGAAAAATGAAGTTATAAAATTTGCCTATAAATGGATGGACATGGAGAAGAGTATTTTGAGCGAAATTAGCCAGAAGGAGAGAGAAAGATACAAAATGACTGCATTTATCTGCACAACATAAATATATATGTACATATTATGAAACCTATATCCAAGGTCAAGTGAAACATATATCAGGAGGTCTTGTCAAAGGTGGAAATTATCACAAACGTGTGGGAGTCAGAGGCTAGGTAAGACAGAAAATGGAACAATGTGCTAACAATTGTCGAGGGTACTAATGCCAACCTAGAACTGAGCATTAAATAGAGGCAAAAAGATACACATGACAACCCTTTAATGTATGTTCTGTAATCCATAGTCTGGAGGGAAAGGAAAAGAGAAAGAGAGAGAGAACGAAAAGAAATAAAGAACCTGGCATGGAGGAGGGCTGGGGAAAGGGGGAGGGAACCGGGGACGTTGGTGGTGGGAGATGGGCACTAGTGGCGGGATGGGTGCTGGAACACTGTATGACCAAAACCCAAATATGAACTTTTCAATTGTATATCTTTGTAATTGTAAAAATAAAAAAATTTTAAAAATAAAAAAAAATTTTTTTAAAGTTAGTCAGAAAACAGATTTTTTTTTTCTTCAGTCTGACATGACCTTGCCATCCTGGACTAGTCCAGAAAGCTGAATCTAGCAACGGTAATGCGTTCTTTTTGCTCATCTCACCTTACCTAGATAGCACTCCCTGCAGGTTTTTGGTTCCTGGATGTCTCCTTCTTATTTTTCCTAAGTCCTATGCAAAGAATGTGAAATGTCTTTGTAATGTAAACCATGAAAACTTAATTCTAAGCTGTATTGCCCTTTAAGACAATGGGATATAAGAAAGTTGGGGACTTTGTGGAGGTGGTCATTCAGCTGCCAAGATGAGAGCTGCTGCCCCTCTGGCTGGTGATCATTTAAAATATTAATGGTTATACGTCGTGTTCCTGGAGTCTCATTTCTGTGCCTCCGACCCGACAGGACATTCCTGCTTCACATGGATCTATCACTAATGGTAGAAATGGAGAGGGAAGACAAAAGGCAAACCTACCATACATCAGTATTGGTCATGATAGTCAGGTGGTGAAAAGGCAAACCTACTATTATCAGTATTGGTCATGATAATCATGAGAAGATCATAGTCAAACAGGCAATAAATGAAAGCAGAATAGCAAGAACTAAATTCAAAAATGCCAATATGCATACACATTTGATATACATATGGATTGCTAAAAAGTCGTTTGTTTGCATAGGTATGGAAATGTGGGCATGAAAACATGGTGCATTTGATGATCTCCCACCTACCACCTCCAGGGTGTCCTGGATAGTGGTTTGGGCCATGTTCTGACCCACTGAGCACCTGCAGTCTCACCCAGCCCCCACAGCTGTCTCCTTTACAGTGACCCACTTCCACTGCATCTCAGGTTAATCTCTGAAGGCACCAAATGGACAAAAATTCCAGGCACTTCATATTTTAGGTTTAGAACGCTGGTATATTCTTGGAGTGGGGGTTGGGAAACACACCCTCACCCCACCCTCCATGCGTTCAGAAGCCACGGCAGCCATACTCACACCCCACAACAGTTGCCATGGTTACTCATTGGCCCAGCTCTACAGATCTGGAATTTCTGGGGGCTGCAGCCACATACCACCACCACACCTCCGAATCCCAGCACTGTCCGTCCAGGTAGGAGCACAGCACATTATAAGGCAAAGTAACATAGCTGCCAACTGATCTCACTAAACAAAAGCGGTAACACAAAACAACAGCTCACTTAACCCTCTGACAAAGCCATAATGACCCCGTGATCAGATGTAACTATTTTCACAAAATTTCTTTTACTTTAGCATATTTTAAGAATTCAATTAGCCAATTAGTTAAAGCAAACAGAATGAAATAATGTATTCTGTGCCAACTAAGGACACAGGCATGCAGGTAGTTGGGAAATGAGTATGGTGGAAGGAAGGTCACTCTGGAGGTGAGATTAGTGTGGGAACATTAAATGTACACAACAACTGCATTCTGATCAGTTTTGTAAACCATGGTTTAAAATAAAATAAATGGAGGGAAGAAAATAAAATATGGTGTGCTATAAATATTGCATAAATTATATGAGAATGGAGATATAAGATTTGCAATCATAATTCACATCACTGTATAAGATACACATTTTAATTTATAATTAATAGACATGCAAATTATGATGGTTAATTATAGGATATTCAATATATATAAAGAGTGGAAGAAACTAAAATATTTCTTCTACTTAGATTAAATTTTAATTAAAATACTTAAGTTATAGTGAAAGCAATACATGAATTTTTGCAAATATAGGAAACTGATACTCTATTAGACTGTCTTCCCATTCATCATCGATTTGCTCGAGAGGGCACCAGTAACATCTCCATATGTCCTGTCTCATGCAAGTAGAGCCCCAAGGGCACCTGCTTGCTCCAGGAACATAAAGAGCCGCAAACCATTCCATCAGGTCATGGGAATAAGGTCTATAATTGTTACTGGTATTTGGCATAACAAATACGACACGGGTAGCTTGCCAGGCTCTGCTGTGCGGGTAGCATATTCTTGTAGTCATTTCTAAATCCAGCATTTATTGATGAACTGTGTGACCGATATAGGCTGCCCGAGGCAGGCTGTTATAGGCTGGTCTGCTTGGTGGAGTTCTGATGAGGGGGAAGTCCGGATGTGGAAAATGGAGGCCCACTCCATGAGGAGTCGGGGTCACCTGGCTTGTTGCGAGGCTCTGATGGGATGGCGGGCCAGGGCTAGAACACGCCATCCCTCCTGAGCGGGTGGGCATAGGGAGAGCCAGTAGCAGCTCTGCCCCATGTCTGTGAGTCTCTGGATCAGCACACCTCGTCCAGATTTAAAAAAATACTGCTGCAGGGTGGATCTCGATGGAGGTGATAGGCTGGCCATTTCCATTAGAAATGGTATTCCTTAGATTTCCTTTCCGCCCCATGCTATTAGACATTTCTATAAATTATTCCATGTTATATAATATTATATAATGTTTTCTTAAAGTGGTATCATACTATATTTACCGTATCACAATACAGCTGTCTCTGTTTTGCTGTGCTCCTTTTACCAGCTTTTGTTCATCAAAGTATTTATTATCTGACCAAGTCTGGCACCAACTCCATGGTCAGTTCTGTGAGACCAGGGACCTCGTTATCTTTAATGTAGCACCTTGAGCATCTGGAAAGTGTCATACACAAAGCAGATGTTGGTTGAATAAGCACATTTTGAATAAGTCTGTTGCCCATATTGTTTACGACAAGGAGCAGAATGGAGAAAATGCCCATTTTAGAATACAACTGTGTATTGTTTTGCATTAAACCTTTTTTTCCAAAGTTTTCGCCATTAGAAAGAATATTATACATTAATCAGGTTTACAATTTTGTGTTGTAAACCTGATTAATGTATAATATTCTTAATTTCTAAACATTTCAATTGTTGGGTGAAAGGGTGTATATATATATTTTAAGTATTTCATATACTTTGGCAAATTAAGATATAAAACGTCTTGCCTTTTTCCACCATCTTTGCTTGATAAAATCCTGAAAATTTGCCAAAATCTGCATTGTCATTTAGCATTGCTATCTTGGAAGATGGAAAATAGCTTTTCATTTTGTTTGTATTTGAATTTCTTAGAGAATCATGACTTACTGAGCATTAAATAGAGGCAAAAGGATACACATGACAACCTTTTTAATGTATGTTCTGTAATCCATAGTCTAGAAGGGAAGGAAAAGAGAAAGAGAGAGAAAGGGAAAGAAATAAAGAACCTGCCATGGAGGGGGCTGGGGAAGGGGGAGGGAACCGGGGACGTTGGTGGTGGGAGATGGGCACTGGTGGAGGGACGGGTGCTAGAACACTGTATGACCAAAACCCAAATATGAACTTTTTAATTGTATATCTTTTTATTTGTATATCTCACGGTGGTATAATAAAATACTTAAAAAAATAAATAATTTATGAATTATGTGCTTCCATCTTTTCCAGTTTTAATTGAGATATTGTCTCTTTCTGATTTCTTGGAGCTTTCAACCAAAAAAGCATTAATAAGTAGCTTGTAATTATATATGTTCCGTGGTTTATAACGCAAAGTTAATTCACACTATTTTCTTATTATTTCCGTCTTAGTACTGCATAGTTTGTAACACGTCATTTATTTACACTATTTCATTATTATATCCTGTCTTAGTATTTCGTAGTTCGTAACACGCCCGTTTATCCACACTATTTCCTCATTATTTCCCATCTTAGGATTTTGTAGTTCATAACGCGCAGTTCATTCACACTATTTCCTTATTATTTCCCCATCTTAGCACTTCCATTGTTCAGTATCTAGCACTCTGCCTACATGTTTTGCCAAGAACACACAAGTAAGCAGTTTATAATCTTTCACTATCTAATTTTCTTTATGTTTCTTGTTTATTACTTTGAATTGACTTATAAAATGTATTTAGCATCTGCAGATTTATCAAATACTTTGAGAAAAATTCACACAGGACACATAATTAAGAACATAGCATAAAGGTGCTGAATGAATAAAGTACTTATTTGGGATTGCTTCAGATTAAGTCATTCAGAGCCGTGCTGGTTTACATATTAAGGCTTACGCCTAAATCAGTATTAATTGACATGCCATGTAGACCTATTCTTCACGCTGTCTTTGCTTCCAGCTGTGCATTTGTGAATTAATGGTACAAAAGATGTGCGAAGCCAGAGCAATAGTCCAGCGGGTAGGGCGTTTGTCTTGCACGCGCCAGCCTGTGCCAGCCCAAGTTTGATCCCCGGCATCCCATATGGTCCCCGAGCACCGCCAGGAGTAATTCCTGAGTGCAGAGCCAGGAGTAACCCCTGAGCATCACCAGGTGTGACCCAAAAAAGCAAAAAAAAAAAAAAATGTGCGTATGTAAACCATAGGTGAAACCAAGTCGACAGCTATAGTGAATTCACTGAGACATGTTAAGATTTGCAGAGACCTTATATCAAAAGAGTAATCAACACCCGTGATTACTTCCCTTTCCAGTGAAAGCACACATTGTGCTCCCTGAACACCATCACTCCTTCTTGACAAGGCACATCTAGGGGTGCAGAGCACAGCACTGCCAAGAAACCCTCAGGAAGGCATTCATGCATGCCCTGCTATGCTATGGATCGGTGTAGATTGGGTCCTGGCGCTCTTGCTCTCTGAAGACTGAGCAAAATGAACGCAAAGAGGCATTGAAGAAAGAAGGACTAAGGTGGTTGGGAGTTTCCTGCTCCCAATAGATGAGCCAAGAGAGAAACAAACCCTCTTGGATTAACCTTGGTTTCACCCAAGTACAATGCCTCTAACAGGAAGCTGGCCTTAGGCCGTTGTAGATCACACAAAGCTGAGAAGATAGAGACCACAAGTGATTAACTGAAAGACTTTAGAGATTAGCATTGCAGACTCTTGGAGAAAATCCCTGAAAATTTAAATATACACTGAAAGAATATTAGTGATATGCCATAATTCAATCTCTATGAAAGAATCTTTGAATAATAAACCAAGTCCAGGGAAATTTCAAGGCAGCATTCATCAAGTATTTCCTTCCACTTTATCACTTTAGCCTCCACCCTCAACTCTAACCTTACATGAATCAGAATAGTTCTAAGTCAGATGAGAAAGCATTTCACACAACACCAATTTAATCGTAGAACTCCTACCTTTAAGAAACCCCCAAATTTTTCAATTAATTAGATTTCTAATTAATTTCTAATTAATAGGAATGTATTGTTTTCCTACAATAATTAGTTCAGTTACAAAAGGCCATGAAACCAAGACCAACAGAGGAAAGATAACAGTTACTGGGAAATTTTATCACACTAAAGAGTGAACTGAAAACTTGTTGCACCAGTTCCAAACTTCATTCCACTGTAGGTATAAATCTTGTCCTGCAGAGAAAGGTTGAATATTCAGTGGGGAGAAATAAATTATTATTTTCTTATCCCCAGATATCCAATTCTTCAACACAATGCACAGAACTGCAAATACAGTCTCAAATCCATACGAATATATGTCAGAAGCGTAGACACTTCATTAGCTAAAAATATGAAGAACTTGATTTGGTTTCATGGAAGTGTTCACTCAGAAATGACTATCAGGTTGTGCAACTACAATTTGTCTTCCTCTGGATTATCTGACAGATGTTAATAGAAATCACTGTTTCAAGTTATGGTTTGACAAGTTCATTAGAAAATGACGTTCAGAATTTCTTCCTTGAAATGGACAGTAGCGTTTTAACTGAGAACAGATTTTGCTTGGTGAGTGCCAACATCTCTGTATTTCCCGGTAAAGGAACCAGAACCAGGTCCAGCAAGAACCCTTTCGATAGTCACTATATCCCCAGAGACTAGCTCCAAGTCTCACAACAGTTCTATATATTGACAGGATGTTTCCCAGCAGTTAACAAGAGAAATAAACTGGCCACAGGAGAGTAAGTGGGGAGAATGTACATGAAGTTTCTCATTAGAAAACTTCAAAGAGCTTCTTTGCACCCCAAACCATAGCTATAGCAGGAATAGCATTAGGAGAATCTGGGACAATATGTGGATATCTTCTTTCATCACAGATCAGTCTCAGTAAGCAAAGCAAGACTTTAACCAATTTCAGAAGAGGTATACAAGAAGCAAGGCCCAAGGACACAGGATGATGCTTGAGAGATATGCCCTGGCTCCTACCTTCAGCCCCGCTTACAGGGAATCATCTAACAGACACAGGGAAGTAGGCAAAAAAGTGACTGGGTGGAGACCAATATCCCTAGTGAACATGGATGGAAACAACCTCAACAAAATAATAACAAAATCCGGCAGTGCAGTAAAAAGGATCATATTCTGGTGATTGGAATATGGGATTGAGTCTGGGATGTTCTAATATATGCAAATAAGTGATGTAATATGCCACATCAAATAAAAACAAAAGTAAAAATTTCAAGTGTTAAATGGATGCAGAGAAAATATTAACATATTTATATACCAATTTACCTGCCCCTTTAGGTATTGCAGGTGTGGCTGTAGTGTCTGACTGTATTGTCAGGTGGCAGACAGGAGACAGGTTTGACTATACCCAGGGCTCTGCCTCATGGGCCGTGGATGGTTGATGGTCTGATAGAAAAATACTGGGCCCCTGGAATGAACCCAGAGCCACGGCAGAGCCTGACAAGCTACCTGTAGTGTATGCGATATGCCAAAAATAGTAACAATAATGGACATCATTTCCAATGAATGGGGATGTTATTTGTGCCCACTCAAGCAAATTGATGAACAACAGGAAGACAAGTGACAAGTGATATACTAGTTTATGATAAAAATCCAAGAAAATGCATATCAACTGAACATACCTCAATGCAATAAAGCCCCCAAAACAACAAACCCACTCTAAAAATCAGAGTGGTGAAAAACACTTTTCCTCTAAGTATATACACAAGAACAGGATGTCCAATTTTATTTCTATTATTCAATGTAATATTTGGGATTTTAGTCACGCCAGTTAGGCTGGGGTAATGAACTAGATAAAAATCATAAAAGATAAAGTAAAAATATCACTATTTGCATATGAGATGACAATATACATAGAAAACACTCAAAAGATTTCACAGAAACATTTGAGACAGTATACCAATTTAGTAAAGTGACAGGCTACAAAATCAATATACAAAAAATATGCTGTTTGTTATCAAGTCAGTGAACTAGAAGATAAAGAACTCAAGAAGACAATCAAGCTTAAAATCACATCAGAGAAAATGAAGTATCTAGAAATCAACTTAATAATGTTATGGAACTGGGAAGGAGGTCAGGTTAAAATAGAATTAGTCATGACAAGAAAATGTCAAATAATCTCTAGCATATGTGGTGTATAAAAAAGCAAACACTGAGAAGCTACAATGTCCATTGAAAATTAGGACTCAGACGGTACATCAAATTGGAATTACCAGGTGAATCATAGGTTGCAACAGTCCAATAGAATGTTTCAGGAGTATTGAGTTTGGTGAGGCTGTAATAATACCCCTAATTTTAAGAGGCTGCATCGCCTTGTGAGGCACGGTTCATTCAGTACTAATAAACAGAAAGGAAGGATGGCAGAAACATTTGTTAAACTGGACAGAAAAATAAGCATCTTGGTCCACAATGCTCAAGGACTCCAAATGAAAGAGATGAATTATTTCTATTTGTCATGACGTAGATAGAAACAAGTCATAAATATTCTAATAAGTATGGTATAACTTGCATGTGGGATATAGGCAAAGCAAGCAAATAAAATAAAGCATAAAATACATTAGATTATGTCAGTAGAATAGTGGTTATCAAAGAGGAAGTTTCTGGAAAGTTATGATAGAGTAAGGGACTAATTGGACAGTGTTGAAGATGTTTGGAAGCTGTCCCATGGGGGTAGAGTGTATCACAGGTATGAAGCAGTATGAAATTTGATCAATAAAAGTATTGAAAAGAAGCCCCTGCCCAATCTGTGACTATAAAGATGTAGAGCAGCCCTGAACCACTGCCCCAGCGTAACCTCTAAGCACACCCCACTGGGCTCAGCATCATGGGAACCCCAGGCCCTTAAAAATACTGCAGAGGGCCAGAGAGATAGTCAAGCAGATTGGGTGCTTGCCTTCTCTGTGACCCTCCTGGGTCCCAACTTCGATATCCCAAGTGGTCCCACAAGCGCTGTCAGGAGTAATTTCCAAGCACAGAGTCAACAGTAACCCCTGAGCTAATATTAAATGATACACACACTTTCATGATTAAAATTTGTTCAGAAATTTATATATTCATGAAATTATATGGTTACTAATCAGGCCCTGATTGAAAATAAGATAGATAGGCCTCCAAATAACCAATCCATAAGTGATAAGCTCATGGCTAACAACATGCATCATGGTAAAATATTTTCAGTTTTCTCCTCTACATTCAGGATCAAGGCAAGGCTTTCCATCTGCCACTTCTCAATATATTTTTTGGAAGTTCTAATCCAAGAAATTGAGGGGAAAAGAAAATTTAGGCTCCTAAATGAAAATAAGAAGTAAATTTGTTTTTGTAGATTACAGGAAATCGTTTAAGCATACATGTGAACGTATGTATTAAACCCAAGCATACCCTTTAGAATTTTTAGAACTAATATTCACATTTAGTAAAGCTACAGGATACAAAATAATTTACAAGAACCAACTGAATTTTTTAAATTTTAAATCCAAATATTAGTTGAAACAGTTCCTTTAATATAGATCAGAAATAACATACTTAGAAATGACTACAAGGCATTTATGAAATAAATTGAAGGTGATACCAAAAAATGTAAAATCTCCCAATGGACTTGATTAATATTGTTAAGAGGGACATCTTATTAAATAATAAACAGATTAAATGCAGTCCCTATAAATTCCCAGTTTCAGTTCTGCAGTTATAGAAAAAAATTTTAAGCTTTATGTAACCAATAAAGTAAGTAAGTTTAAGTAAAGCAAAGAAACTTGGAGACATTACTAAGCCATATTTCAAAGCATGCTCCAAAAGTCACACTGATCAAAACATCATTGAAACTACAGTAAAGACAGAGACAGCACAGCATGGAGGCTGCTTGTGTTGCGTGTTGCTAATCTGGCTACAATCCATCCCCTTCGGATGGTCCCTCAAGCACCATCAGGAGTGAGTCCTGAGTTTACTGTCAGGAGTAAGCGATAAGTAACCCCCCAAAAACTAACAAGAGCCCCCAAAAAAGAGATATGTAAGAATCAAACAGAACACAAACAATAAACTCAATTAATTTATGTCAGATGGTCTTCAACAAAATTCCCAAATACACTCAAATAGAAAACAGCATCTTTATGAAAAGGTGCTTGGAAACCGACTTTCTATGAAATAGGAACTTTGTCTCACTCCATATGCAAAAATTGCTACAAATAAATGAAAGATTTCAAAGGTACAATCCATATTCATTAAGAAAACAGGTAAAAGTAACTTGGCCTTGTAGGCAGCATTTTAATATGACTCTGAAAACAGGCAATAAAAGCAAATTTTTATATGAATGTGATATATCAAGCTAAGATATTTTACACAGCAAAGAAAATTGCAGTGTGAACAAAAGTGAAATCATGGAAATTATTTTCCTACCACACAACTCAATCTCAAAAATAGCCCTAAAAACTCAAAGATGGACAAATGACGTCAAGTGATATTTCTCAGAAGACATAAAGTTTTATATGATGATCTTGCCACATGCTCAGCTTCACTGATCATAAGAAAGCCAAAAACCAAAGTCAGTGAAGCATCACTTAACACTTGCTAGCATGTTTAGCATCAAGAAGGCAAAATTATAATTCATGTTACTTCAATTCATTTTTAAAAGAAGGGATAACAAAATATGTATGGATGATGCCACAGAAAAAAATAAAATCTTGTGCATTATTAGTAAAAACAAAAAAAGGAAAAATTCTGAAAAACTTCCTAAAAGTATTGAGAAACCTTCACTATATTTCATAGCACTCCAATTTCTGAAGTTTATATCACTGTCTGTCACTGTCTTCCCGTTCATCTTCGATTTGCTCGAGCGGGCACCAGTAACATCTCGAT
Source organism: Cryptotis parvus (assembly GCA_021461705.1). Taxonomy (NCBI): domain Eukaryota; kingdom Metazoa; phylum Chordata; class Mammalia; order Eulipotyphla; family Soricidae; genus Cryptotis; species Cryptotis parvus. Next base: position 47,108 of record JAJIBD010000864.1, read on the forward strand.
AAGTCCTGTCTCATGCAAATAGAGCCCAAGGACACCTGCTTGCTCCAGGAACATAAAGAGCCTCAAACCATTCCATCAGGTCATGGGAATGAGGTCTATAATTGTTACTGGTATTTGGCATATCAAATACTACACGGTTAGCTTGCCAGGCTCTGCCGTGCGGGTAGCATACTTTTGTAGTCATCTCAAAATCTAGCATTTATTGATAAACTGCGTGGCCGCAGCGCCGCGCGAGCCAGGCTGTGATAGGCTGGTCTGCCGGGTGGAGTTCTGATGAGGAGGAAGTCCGGATGTGGAAAATGGTGGTCCTCATGGAGCAGGGGGACCGTCTGGCTTGTTAGGCTCTGCTGGGGTGGTGGGCCAGGGCTAGAACCTGCCATCCCTCCAGGGCACCTCATGAGTGGCTGGGCACAGTGAGAGCCAGTAGCAGCTCTGCCCCATGTCTGTCTCTCGATCAGCATACGTGGGCCAGATTAAAAAAGATTACAGCAGGGTGGATCTCGATGAGCCAGGCTGTGATAGGCCGGTCTGCTGGGTGGAGTTCTGAGGAGGGGGAAGTCTGGATGTGGAAAATGGAGGTCCTCATGGAGTGGGGGAGTCGTCTGGCTTGTTGTGAGGCTCTGCTGGGCCAGATTAAAAAAGACTGCAGCAGGGTGGATCTCGATGAGCCAGGCTGTGATAGGTTGGTCTGCTGGGTGGAGTTCTGAAGAGGAGGAAGTCCGGATGTGGAAAATGGAGGTCCTCATGGAGTGGGGGGTCATGTTTTCTCATACATGCCTCACAGCCACTCTTCCAGGAGTTACTACTATAAATAGCAAATATTGTGCTGTATATCTATTGTCCTCTGGATGATTGCATTAAGGAAACGGCAGCTTCTAAGTTTAGGGGGCAACAAATCTTTGCATTTCTTCAAATGAGAAATAAAAACTTGAACTTAAAGCTGTGTAGGCATGTCAAATGGTTCAAAATCCAGAATTTAATTCTATTTAATTTATCAAATATTAACTGAATGTCAGAAATTGCTCTCTTGAAATGGTCAGTTTAGGATAGGATAAGTGCCTGAACAACATTAGTGATTGTTTATAATTAAAATAATTAATTAATAATTTAATTAATAAAATATTATTGATGCCACCCTCACGGCAAGCTTGGCAAGCTGCTTGTGTCGTATTTGATATGCCAAATACCAGTAACATTTATATTAGGTCATTCCTGTGACCTAATATAATGGTTTGGGGCTCTTTATGTTCCTGGAGCAAGTGGATGCCTTTGGGTTCTACTAGCATGAGACGGAGATATTACTGGTGCCTGCTCTAGCAAACAGATGATTAACGGGAAGATAGTGATAGTGATAGTGATAGGATAAGTGCCTAAAGGACATTCTTCACAATAGCTAGTGCATTGATGGATGAATGGATGAAGAAGACATATAAAGACATAGATGTATGTATTGTAGGTATTGATATAAATATAAATAGACAGGAAAGTAATATTTATATATGAGAAACAAGAAACTCTTACCATTTGAAATAGTATACATGAACCTGGGGGATGTTGTATAAAGTGAATAGTCCAAAGACAAATAATGTATGACCTCACTGATATTAAAAATTAAAAATAATAAAAGTTGAACTAAAGGCTCTAGCAGAGGTAACGGCAGTACTTACTAGACACAGTAGAGGTGGGAGACGAGAAGATGGCAGACACAAAGCTTGCAAATTTATGGTTTTGTAAGAAAATACTTAGAGACAAGGCACGGAAGGGTGATAAGTTATTAAACTACCTGCACTGAATAAGAAAAAGACGCTTTTTAAAGAACATTTTATAATTTTGGAGTGCGGGAGGGACTTGGCTACACCTTGCAGTGTTCAGGGCTTACTCTTGACTCTGCAGTCAGGCACCACGCCTAGTGGGACTCAGGGGACCAGAGAGAGTACTGGGGATTGAGCCCTGGTAAACACATGCACTACCAACTATGACTATCTCTATGGTCCAACCATCAGGAATTTAGGTACGCCAATCACTGGGAAAGAACCAACCAAACAAACATGGTAGCTATATGCATAAATGTTAATTAGTTATTATATTATCATTCCACTATTTGCATATTCTTCAAATCCTCAAACACAAAAATCATTAGGAATAATGCTTTTGAATTCAAAGCATAGTTTGTAAACACATAAAAATTGAGAACATTAAAAATTAAATAAACTCAGCCTTTATGTGAAACTTAGGATTTTGGATAACAAGAGTTCAGTAACAGGAACTTCAGAACTGTTCATTATGGAGAGAGGAGAATCTCTCAAGCCAACTTGTGCAAGAATGTAAATATGACTCCCAGGAAGACCGCATCACAATAGCATGTGGGGTGCTGAAACAAAATCCAAAACTTTGTGTTTGGGCCAAAGAGATAGTTCAGGAGTTAATATGTTGCCGTAAGTGCTACAGACCCTGAGCAGCGTCCAAGACACAGGAAGGATCGACCCTGAGCACAGAGCCACAAACCCCTGCAAGACCCTACATTTCTATTTTTATAAATATTTCTAAGACTAGTGCTATTTAAAATTATTATTTTAGGTCATTGTACAATTGTCAATATTTTAAAATATGCATTAGTCCATCTGACAGGATTTTCCCAATGACAGAAGACAGGCTTATGTAAAGGATTCATTGAAAGAAAATATACAAAAACTGTTATAAGATTATGAGAATTAAAAGCCAAAGCCTAATTGGCTTTGTTAGAAACACTGCCCTGGAATTAAACTTTGAGAAACTGTTGAATTTCTGTAGAATACTAAAGAATAAAAATAGTATTCAGAAATATTTCTGAAGAATTCAGCTCCCTACCTGAGGCCATATTTCCCTATAAACGGCAACTGAAATGACATCTTGTAGCAAATATAGCAGATGGAAGTACATCTGTGCTTTACCAACGAGGTATTAATAGTCTTTAAAGATAAAATTAGAACATTTATCTGGGTTTTTTGTTAAAAAACAATAGCAATATTCTGTATTTTATGACTAAAATGCAACTATTTTCACTATAAGCGTATTCATCACTTGATCACTTGACATCCCGTTATTCATCGATTTGCTCAAGCGGGAGCCAGTAATATTTCCATTTGACCCTATCACATGCCAGTGTAGCCCAATGGCATCTGATTGCTTCAGGAATTAGGGTTAGGGTTAGGGTATTATTAAATATATTTTATTTTGACTTTAGAGTAAACATTGGTTAACATAGACTATATAAAGAGAATTTTTGATGTTCTCTATGAACTTTTTTCAAATTAATTAATATTTTTTCAAATATGTTTCAAATACTTTTTCAGAGTTGTCCATGATTGAGTTTCAATGTTCCAACACTCCTCCCTAGCGTCTCCAGTTTCAATACCGTCAAAGGCCCTGTCCCCCCACTGCCTCTATGTCAGGCACTTTCTCTCTCTGTCTCTCTCTCTCTTTCTCTCTCTCTCACACACACACTCCTCACACACACACACACACTCCTCACACACACACTTCCCTTTTCAGCATTATGGTTTGCAATACAATTACTGAATCATGTATATCCCCTTACTTCCTTTCAGCACTCAGCTCTTGACTAGAGAGATAAATTCCAACAGTTAGTGTCATACTGGTCCTCTCTCTATTCTAACTGCGCTCTGCCTCACACACCCTTGTGGAAAACTTCCAAGTGGAGCCCTCTACCTGGCCCCCTGTATTTTCTGACCTTGGATATTAGTCTCAAACTATGTATTTTCATGTCCCGTGAATGCGGCGTAGTCATTCTCTTCTGGCTCATTTCACTCAGCATGATTCTCTCCAGGTTCATCCATTTATAGGCAAATTTCATTTCATTTTTTTTCTTGTGGCTGTGTAGTATTTCATTGTGTAGATGTACATAGCTTTAATAATAACACTTTGGATAATATACCCTGGAGGACCAAAAACACACCACAGAAAAGCTATCCTTTCTTCTGTGTTCATTGTAGCACTATTCACAGTACCCAGAATCTGAAAGCAACTCACCTTCCCAAGGGCAGACGATTGGATAAACTCCTGTACACCCCAATGATGTTCTGTGGGAATTCCTCTGGAGTACGAAGGAGTCTTGAGACTGAAACACCTGATAAGAATATTAATGACATCAAACTTCTGATAAATGTGTTTGAATATCATTAAGAATACTATTGGAAATATGTCATGTAAAGTATCAAATAAACTTTAACAATAACTTTGAACAAATAATACTAGGAGCTGGAGAGATACTACAACAGGCAAGGCACATGCCTCGCTTGTAGACAACCTGGGTTTGGTCCCAGACATTCCACCTTGTCCCCAGAGCTCTGGGACGAGTGACCCACAGACGAATGGATCGGAGAACCAGGAATAAGCCCCTGAGCACAAAACAAATGAAAATGACACTAATAAAGTCACATGTTCGAATAGCTGAAGACTCATAACAAGTCTCTCTGCCAGGAATTTTAAAAGCAATTTCTTCCAAATCCTCAACTCCTTTGGCGAGCTAAGGCTTGACTCATGCAGAAAGCCTCCTCAAATTTTTTCCTCTAAAACACCCTAAGGCATCGCTCCCTGTTTCTATTAATAAACTAAAAATTTAATAAATTTCATTTTTACACATATTTTATGGGGTGGGCACATCCAAATGCTGAGAGACTCAGTGAGCTAGGGGACATTCCCTGTCCTACATGGTCAACCAGGACCAACAGCTAGACACATGCTAGAAACTGAGGCCCTGGAGTCCCTCGGGGCCTGCATGCTGGCTATAGAGGCTCCTACCCTCGGGGAGCTCAGGGAGCTATGTGATGCCAGGAGTCACGCTGGGTAAGGGACAGACAAGGCACTCTTCCACAAGTTCAAGTTCTTTTCACGATTTTTATCAAGGCACTGGGAATTACAGCATTGTTAGGCTTTTCATAAACTTTTCATGCGTGCTCACTCCAGCACCACACACATGTCAGAGAACTTGTGTCTCTCCACCTTGCTCCGAGGGTCCTGCCCTGTTCTGTAGGACAAAACATCAGCTCCAGTGACGAGCTATTTGCTGCCGCATGTATTTCTTCATATCCTACACACAAAAGAGATTTAAAAATGCATTTAGAGTGAAGGTGGGTACACCTACCTATGCATAAACTGAATAATAGAACTAACTTACTGATTTTACAGAATTATAAATCATTCAGAAATTGGTAAACATTTTATTTTTCAAAAGTTGCATCTGATTTCCTGCTCACAGGGCAGATAGGTGATGAGCATGACCTTGTCGGCCTTGGGGAACAGTATCACTATATCACTGTCTTCCCGTTGTTCATCAATTTGCTCTAGTGGGCACCAGTAACATCTCCATACGTCCTGCACAAGCAAGTGTAGCCCAAGGACATCTGCATGCTCCAGGGACAGGAAGAGCCTCAAGCCATGCTTCAGGTCATGGAATTGAGTTCCATAATTGTACTGTTTTTTGGCATGTCAAATCGGTAGCTTGCCAGTCTCTGCCATGAGGGGACAGTAATTATACACATACCGTCCCGTACAAGCAATATTTATCATCTCTGTTTAGAAGTGTTCAATAAAAATTATGAATTTGATTTTAGTGAAATTTCCAAAGAGGCTGAAACGCTGATGAGTGTATTATACTCACAATATTAATCTCTCATCTGAATTCCTGTTGCTAGGGACTGTGGTCTTATCGGGATAAACGCCCTCAGCAAACTACGATGGCAAAGATGGAACAAAAAGATCAGGTCAGGATAGCCCTCTGGGTAAACTAAAAGTTTAGCTTCGTTTAGGCAGTGAGGACTGCAGTGAGTCCAGGCAGGACCAGTCCTGCTAGAAAAGAATAGATTATCTAGACCTCAGTGTTATTCATTGAGCTCACCCTATGGCCACAGTTTTGTAAATATCCCAGCCTTTGCTCTTAACAAACTGCAGTTCTCAATGAACCTGTTAATGTAAACAATGGCTCATGTGTCTTATGTGCGCACATAGGGGCAAGAGAGAGAGAGAGAGAGAGAGAGAGAGAGAGAGAGAGCAGAAAATGTGTTCAGTGAAGGCAGCTCATCTCTTGTTTGGGGGCTGTCCCTGGGCTGGCTTGCAACGTGGATAATACACAGAAAATTTCAGTCTTATTCTTTTTTTAATTGGGGGTGTATTTTTAATTATTTTTATTACACCACCTTTAGACATACAACTACAAGATGCCCATGTTTGAGTTTTGGTTCTACCGTGTTCCAACACCCATCCCTCCACCCGTGCACATCTCCCATCACCAATGTCCGCACCTCCCTCCCTCCTCCCCCAGGCCACCTCCTTGGCTGGTTTTGTATCTCCTTTCTCTCTTTCTATCTCTCCTTCCTGCCTACCTTTCCTACACATTGTGGAATGTAGTATATTCTAGGACATGATTGGTTCCACTAGTTTGATGGACCGTGTGGCCGCAAGCAGGCGCGCGACTTAGGGAGCCTCATGGTCAGCTGGGCTAGGGGAGAGCTGAGTGCCAGCTCTCCCCTTTGCATCTGAGGTGCTGCATGCTATGGCTGGTCACCCCAGGACCAGTCTTATTCTTTGAAACTGACCCTGCTGGACAAGGGAGGTGCCTAAATTATCAGCTTTAATATGGTAAATCACAGCAACTTCTAGCATTTATATCACATTGCATAAATACCTTCTAACTCCAATCCTCAGTCTGCTACATGAATATATATTTTTGTAGCTGGTGTTGATAAGCTTAATTTATTATGTTCATTATTATCTATTAATTTACATTGAAAATAGTTAAATATGAAGTTACCTATTAAATAGAAGTCAATAGAACAGATTAAATAAGGAAATAATCCAGAACTTAGAATTTATACAACTTTTTATAATAATATAAATATTATTGGAAGAAGCACTATAAAAATGTCTCATAAAATTTGTAAATAAACATAATGTTCTTATCATCTATGTTCATCAAAATATATTAGTTACATTTTGAGCAAAGAAAACTTACAAATGTTTCATTGACTTGCATATTGTAAATCAAATTATATTACTGAGATTCAACTGATTTCTCCTAGTACTTGTTTAAAATACCCAGATTTAAAAGAGTGAAAATATCTGTTCTCTTATTTTTTCCTTTCAGATACGTATAATAAATAGAAATTTTGTGCTGAGGAAAGTTTATATCCAATGTTCTTGAGAACTTAGATTGGGGGATGTATCGAATTGCTCTCTAAAGATAACTGGTCTCTTAACTGTTTGCATCTACAGAACTTGAATCCGTTTGGATGTGATCTTCTGCTTCTTGAAAGGTTCAATCAGAGTCACTTACAGGAGGCTGAGGAGCAAATAGAAACAGAAGATCAATAACGAGGAGGGCCGGAGGCGGTTGCTGCGCATCTGGATAGAGGCTTGTCTGCCGGATGATTGGCAGCACGACATGTGAACAGGTCCCGGACAGCTCAGACGAAGCAGGGTCACCTCAAGAGCCTGACACCAGGCATCGTCTTTAGCCGGTTTGTCACAGCCATGTGGGCTGGATGATTTGTGGCGGCAGTGACATCGCCCTAAAATATGACAGTCCTGAAAGCTGAGCCTAGTCGCTTGTGCTCGTGCTGTCAGCAGTGAAGCATGTGAGGGTTTTTATTAAGGGAACAATTTACACAGAAATTTTGGTTTGATGTTGATCTACACAAATTACATTGGACTACAGTAGAATATTGACTCCAATAGAACCTCTAAATGTGCTCAATTGTTTGTATTAAAGTGGCTAGGGGGCAAAAGATTGTTTATTGTTGTAACTCTAAGAATGAGGATCCTACAAATTTCTGAAACAGTGATTAATATTATGAACTAGAAATCTAAGGGAACATTACCGCATATTGTTTGATTAGGTGCAAATTGGGCAGGTATCAAATTCAAGGTCTTAAAATTTAGAAATGGAGGATTCTTTTACTTTCCAAATAAAGTACATGCAAAATGACAGGATTTAAGAATGATAAACAAATGAATTACTAAAATTTCAAAAATTGCCTTGATAAAGTATGTGTCATAATTAACTGACATTATGAAAGTGTGCTAATAGTCAAAGCACATTATTTTTAAATGAAAAATTAAGAACGAATATTTAAACAAAACTGTTTTTACTTCCAACCATTGGCATGAAAAATTCATCTACTTGGTCATGAATTTTTTTTCTAGAATCAGTGGATTCAGAATTTTATTCTTTGATGAACTTAACGATAGCAACTAGAAAATAAATGCCGCACTCCTATGCTCCCCCTCATTCTTAATCCCGGTAGCTTCTCTTCACTAACTTCATATTTGGAAATGTGTGGGAGGATTGTATCTTGAAAATATTGTACAAAAACAAGCAAAGCAAACTCATGCTTCAGATGTGAATTTTGGAAGTACTAATAATTGCATTTCCAATTGGTTTCGTTTTTTTGGGAAACACTCAGTAATTTAGAAGCAGCAAAATACCTGAACTTAGTTATTTAGTTCTAGACCTTAGAATGATTTCTTACTAAATCAGAGCTAATGTGCATGGGATTAAAATCTAAAGAAAAGTTGACTCAGTGTGAAGATCAAAGAGGGCAAAAATGCAATAAATATATCCAGGCATTTCACAAAACTCAAGAACTGAGCATCTACAATAACCCAACTTTTCCATTCCTTAGCTTCTACCCCAACAGGCCAAGATACTAAAAGACATTTGTGCTCTATGTCCATTACAACACTATTTGCAAAAGCCAGGATCTAGAAATAATGCAAGATGAAGAATCTATGGACATGGAGAGGATCATGGTGAGTGAAATTAGCCAGAAGGAGAGAGACAGATATAGAATGACTGCATTTATTTGCATGACATAAAATATATACATATATATACATATTATGATACCAATATCCAAGGTCAGGTGAAATGTGGATCAGGAGATCTTGCCAAAGGACGAAACTACCACAAATGTGTGGGAGTAGTGGTTAGGTAAGACAGAGAAAGGAACAGTGGACCAATGATTGTCAAAAGTTTATTACAATCCACAACATGTAAGAAAGGGAAGAGAGAGAGAGAAAGATAAAGAGAGAAAAGAGATGGAGAACCTGCCATGGAGGCAGGCTAGGGAGGGGGAGGGTATCGGGGACATTGGTGGTGGAAGGTGGGCACTGGTGGAGGGATGGGTGCTGGAACACTGTATGGTTTAAACCCAAACATGAACATTTTTGTAATTGTCAAAAATAAATAAATTAAAAAAAAATAAAAAAATTGATGAGTAGATAAAGGGACCATGGCTTTGGGCTGGAGAGATAGATAGTACAGCACTTTAGGCTTTTGTCTTGATGCTGCTGATTCCAGTTTGATCTCAGCATTACATGTGATTTCCCACTCATTTTCAGGAGTTATTCCCGATTATTGAATGAGAAGAAAGCCATGAACACTCCTGTGTATCTCAACTCACTCCCAAAAAAAAATTAGAAGAAAAGAATAAAAGAGAAACTGTGGTATTCATACACGATGACAATATGGCACGACTCATCAATTTAAAAAATGAAATCATGCAGTTTGTTGCTACATGGTATACACCAAAGAGTTTCATGCTGTGTGAAATCAGCCAGAAGGAGAGGGAGAAGTACAAGTGGTTTCTTTCATGTATGGGGTAGAAAGAAACACAGGAAATCACAAACACTAGTGGCAACAGAGCCTGGAGCTGGTCTACAGAGCTGTGCATCAAGGACATGGGGGTATGTTGGGCTGTTTGGGCCAGAGCAGGGCTTGCTCTAAAGTTGCCCCACTTCGAAGTCAGGGTGATATCTTTTCTCACGTTGAGGACCCTCTATGGAGGTATGAGGAATTAGATTCCATCTAAAAGGTACAGAGGATTATAGTTGGGAAATATGGAAGAAACCCAGGAGTAAATAATTCAGAATTAATTAACTCAGAACTGCACTGCCCAACTATCTTTTTTGTGCTATATACAAAAAAAACCCCTTAGCGTAAGCATATTCAAAAGGCTTGTAGGAAGGAGAAAACAATCTCTCATTAGCGATACAAAACCCCAGGGCTAGCAAGTATGGGAAGTAATCCAACAGGGGGAGATGGAAATGATCCTGGAACATTGTGGAGAGAGACTGACATGGATGACAGTGTGCCACAGGAACATTGTATGCATAAAACTCAAGCATCAATAATATTATAAATCATGGTGCTTCCATGAACATGGAAAGAAAACAAAAGCTTAAATGCTAAAAAAATGCAATGTAATTCTTTACACAAAATGATGGCTCCAGGGAAGAAACATAAACCAGATATGGAGAAGGTAGCTAAGAATGATGAACATCTTAAAACTGTCACTGTCTTCCTGTTCATCATCGATTTGCTCTAGCGGGCACCAGTAACATCTCCATATGTCCTGTCTCATGCAAGTAGAGGCCAAGGGCAGCTGCTTGCTCCAGGAACATAAAGAGCCTCAAACCATTCCATCAGGTCATTGGAATAAGGTCTATAATTGTTACTGGTATTTGGCATATCAAATGGACTCCTTTTTGGGTAGGATTCTTTTCTGGTAGGATCCTCTTTTTGTGGGAGACTTGGGCTTTCTTGTATGATCTAAGTTCTGACCAGAGCTAGAGTTCTTTCATTATATTGGATTGTGGTGGTAGAAGGCATCAGGTATGCTGGTCCAGAGACTCGCAGACATGGGGCAGAGCTGCTACTGGCTCTCCCCGTGACCATCCCCTCACGAGGTGCCCGGGAGGGATGGTGGGTTCTAGCCCTGGCCCATCATCCCAGCAGAGCCTCGCAACAAGCCAGACGACCCCCCACTCCATGAGGGCCTCCATTTTCCACATCCAGACTTCTCTCTCGTCAGACCTCCACCCAGCAGACCAGCCTATCAGCGCCCGGCTCATGGAGTTCCACCCTACAGCAGTCTTTCTTAAATCCGGCTCAGGTATGCCGGTCCAGAGACTTGCAGACATGGGGCAGAGCTGCTACTGGCTCTCCCTGTGACCAGCCGCTCACGAGGCGCCCGGGAGGGATGGTGGGTTCTAGCCCTGGTCCTCCATCCCAGCAGAGCCTCGCAACAAGCCAGATGACCCCCACTCCATGAGGGCCTCCATTTTCCACATCCGGACTTCTCTCTCCTCAGACCTCCACCCAGCAGATCAGCCTATCAGCGCCCGGTTGCGCGCGGCCGCTTGCGGTCGTGCGGTTCATCAATAAATGCTGGACTTAGAGATGCCTACAAGAGTATGCTACCTGCACGGCAGAGCCTGGCAAGCTACCCGAGTTGTATTTGATATATATGCCAAATACCAGTAACAATTATATACCTCATTCCGGAATGGATTGAGGCTCTTATGTTCCTGGAGCAAGCAGATGCCTTGGGCTCTACTAGCATGAGACAGGACATATGGAGATGTTACTGGGGCCCGCTCGAGCAAATCGATGATAAACGGGAAGACAGTGATACAGTGGTGGTAGAGCTTTTGTATTATTAAAAGCCTTTTTGGAACTGTGCCCGACTCGTGCATTTTCATCCGTTCCTCCCGCGACTTGGAGGTAGAAGAGAACTTCTGTCCTGATACTGTTGGGGACCCCAGTAGCTACCCGACAAAGCAGAAACCAGCTTTCCCCATTAAACCCCCTGCATTCCATGGACCACGAGAGCAACTTCCGAGGCGAGTCCACCATCCTGACAGAGCCTCGGAGGAGCCCAGAGAAACCCCACACCTTGCTGGCAGCGATCTGAGTCACAATCCACACTCTGCAGCTGGTAAGATCTCCCCCAGCATATTAATCCAGTCTCCAGCCCACAGATTAATCCAGTCTCCAGCCCAGCTTCTCAGAAACCCAGCCTACAAGGACCCGCCCTGCAGAGACCCGCCCTTCAGAGGAGAGTATTTCAAGCCCAGGAATGCTTGAGCCTAAGACACAGGTACACCCAGCAGAGCAGAAACCAGCTTTCCCGTTGTGTGCAGCCGCTGCTCGGCTGCACAATTTACCTCCAAATTACCATAAATATTCTACCCACCCCTCTGAGAGAGCCCCACAAAGTAATGAGAATATAGCGCCCGCATGGCAGAGCCTGGCAAGCTGTCAGATGCGTGTTCGATATGCCAAATCCAGTAACAAAAATGTTTATTTTCCTGACCCCAAAAGAGCCCTTAATACGGCAGCAATAAGAAAGGCAAACAAGCAGTGCCTGATAAAATTTCACGGCTGTCCTAGACTGCCAAAACGAAGAAGGACTAAAATGACTGTCTGTACTTTCAATGAACGTACACTGGCATCGGAAGCATATATTGAGGATCTGATGGTGCAAGCGCAAAAGATCAAGTATGACATCATTGGTCTGACTGAGACGAGGAGGCGCCAGTCGCATCATGCTGAATTTGACACCGGAGAAGAATTGTTCCTTGGAACATGTGACGAAAGAGGCATCGGTGGCATTGGTGTCCTTGTCAACACGAACATGGCTGTCAACATTGATTCATTTGAATGCCTAACAAACCGAATAGGACGATTGCACTTGAGGAGATGTGGCCCACTGCCAGCAATTTCTATTTTCATTGTCTACGCACCAACATCCACATACAAAGAAGATGAAATTGAGAAATTCTACATGGAATTGGAGGAGTTCTATAAAAAAGATCACAGCTTCTACAAGATCATAATCGGTGATTTTAATGCCAAGATAGGACCGAGAAGATCGGCTAAAGAACTCCACATCGGGACCCATGGCCTAGAATGGAACGAACAGGGTGAGAGACTATCTGAGTTCATCATGTCCACCAAGACTATTCATGGGAACTCACGGTTTCAGAAAGCTGAAGCGAAACGTTGGACATGGGAATCTCCTGGCGGACAGTTCCACAATGAAATTGACCACATCATCGTCAATCGACAGTTTTGTCTGACCGATGTTGCTGTCGTCCCCAAATTCCAGACAGGATCGGACCACTGTCTCCTTCGTGCAAAAATCTACTTCCCACAACGGGGAGAAAAAGCTGCAAAGTTTAAGAAGAGAACTCCCAGAACGACCACCAACTGGGAACTCTTTGGCACCATTGCAGCAACATGGGAAGATACCATCATTGAAGACATCGATAAAGAATACAACCGACTGGTTCAGCACCTCCATGATTGTGCAAAGAATGCTGAGAGAGAGAAAGACACAAAAGGACGCTTGTCTTCAGAAACTCTTGAGCTCATTCGCCAACGTGTCAAGGCACGAGCCTCAGGAGACCAAAGGCTAATGTCCAAGCTTGCTAAACAGTGCAGAGAAGCTATAAAAGCAGACCTCAAAGACAGAAGAGCAGAAATACTGGAAGACACAGCAGAAGCCGGGAAAAGTATTCGCACTGCCCGCCTGTCCTTCGCCAACTATAAGACCAAGATGACTGCCCTCCGACGAACTGATGGATCTATCACATCTTCCAGAAAGGCAATGGAGAAGATTATGCAGGACTTCTACTCAAATCTCTTTGATAGCCACATCCACCTGCCCACATACCAAATTCCAAAGGATGGATATGTCATTCCCAACATTCTCCCTTCTGAAATCTGACATGCCATCTCATTGGTAAAGAAGAGAACAGCACCAGGCCCAGACAAAGTCAGACCCGAACACCTGAAGAATCTGCCATCATTACTCATCAATACACTAGCTCGGCTCTTCACACGCTACCTGTCCGAATGCAAGGTGCCCTCCCAATGGAAAACCAGCAGGACAGTTCTACTGTTCAAGAAGGGAGACATTCACGACATCGGCAACTATCGCCCCATCTGCCTGCTGTCTGTCATCTACAAGCTGTTTACACGAGTCATCCTGAACAGGATTAGCAGAACACTAGATGAAGAACAACCATGCGAGCAAGCAGGTTTCCGGAAAGGTTTCAGCACAATTGACCATATCCACACAGTAACCAAGCTCATTGAGGTTTGTAGGGAGTACAAGATGCCGCTCTGTCTCACGTTTGTTGATTTACAGAAAGCCTTTGATTCTGTGGAGACTGAAGCAGTCATCGAAGCCCTAGTCAAACAGCGTGCTCAAACCCAATACATCAAGATCCTTCGTGAGCTGTATTACGGATTCACCACCAGGATCTCACCATTCTACAAAAAGTGATCATGGATGTCAAAAGAGGGGTTCGACAGGGTGATACCATCTCACCAAAACTCTTCAGTGCCACCCTCGAGAACATCATGAGACAATTAGAATGGGAAGGAATGGGAGTGAAGATAGATGGTCGGCAACTACACCACCTCCGTTTCGCTGATGACATCGTTCTAATAACACCAAACATTAGCCAAGCGGCACAAATGCTGGCTGACTTTAACCGAGAATGTGGAAAGGTAGGTCTACAGCTGAATCTGAAGAAAACTATGTTCATGAGAAATGAACTAGTTCCAGAGGCCCCATTCACTCTCAATGGAACAAACATCTCTGAATGCAGCAGTTATGTGTACCTAGGTCGAGAAGTCAACATGATGAACGACCTAAAACCTGAGCTGCGCAGGAGGAAGAGAGCGGCATGGAATGCCTTCAAAGGCATTGAAGAAATAGCTAAAAGGACAAAGAACCTCCGGCTCTGGGCACATCTCTTTGACTCCACAGTTCTCCCTGCATTAACATACGCCTCAGAGACCTGGGCCCCTACGAAAGCAGGATGAGAATGCTATTCGTGTGTCTCCCAGAGAGGCGTCGAAAGAGCTATGCTTGGAATTTCACGTCTCACTCAAGTGAGTGAAGGAATCCGGAGTTCTGACCTCCGTCGCTATTCCAGAATCAGGGACGCTGTCTCGTTTGCCAAGGCATCAAAAATCAGATGGGCTGGACATGTAGTGCGATTTGGAGACAACCGCTGGACTAGAGCTGTTACCGACTGGATCCCACGGGATGTCAAAAGATCACGTGGCCGCCCACCTACAAGATGGTCAGACTTCCTTGTTAAGACCCTGAAGGAACGGTTTGAGGCTCTTCATGTTCTTGAACCAACCAGATGCCATTGGGCTACATTGGCACGTGATAGGATCCAATGGAAATGTTACTGGCGCCCACTCGAGCAAATCGATGAATAACGAGATTCAAGTGATCAAGTGATCAAGTGATTTGGCATATCAAATACGACATGGATAGCTTGCCAGGCTCTGCCGTGTGGGTAGCATACCTTGTAGTCATCTCTAAATCCAGCATTTATTGATGAACCATGAGGCCGCTTGCTGGATGGAGTTCTGAGGAGGGGGAAATCTGGATGTGGAAAATGGAGGCCCTCATGGAATAGGGGGTCATCTGGCTTGTCGCGAGGCTCTGCTTGGGTGGCAGGCCATGGCTAGAACCTGCCATCCCTCCAGGGTGCCTCGTGAGTGGCTGGGCACAGGGAGAGCCAGTAGCAGCTCTGCCCCATGTCTGTGAGTCTCTGGATCAGCATACCTGGGCCGGATTTAAAAAAATACTGCTGCAGGGTGGGTCTCCATGATCCGGGCTGTGTTAGGTTTGTCTGCTGAGTGGAGTTCTGACTAGGGGGAAGTCCAGATGTGGAAAATGGAGGCCCTCATGGAATTGGGGGTCGTCTGGTTTGTTGTGAGGCTCTGCTGGGGTGACGGGCTAGGGCTAGAACCCGCCATCCCTCCTGGGTGCCTCATGAGCGGCTGGGCACAGGGAGAGCCAGTAACAGCTCTGTCCCATCTTAAAACATGGAACAAATATATAGAATTTCCACTAAGCACAGAAGAGTTCAAGCTGTAAAATTAGAGCCAGAAGAGTACACGGAGATTTCCACCAAGGATATGTAAAATACTTTTTAAATCCCAGCAATGGATGGTATAAAGAAGGGCACTGAAAGAAGCCAAACATAATATGAAAAGACAAAAATAGGTGCAGTTCCATAGTGGAAAGATGATCAGAAAACAAAATCAAATCATATAAATGGGTTAAGTGGGAGAGTCTAAAGAAATAAGACCTAGAAAATCGGAATTATGTGGAACATAAGTAAAAGCTAATAGGTAAACCACAATATATGGACATTTTTATGATAAAATAATCACTATCACTATCTTTCTGTTGATCATCTATTTGCTAGAGCGGGCACCAGTAATATCTCCATATGTCCTGTCTCATGCCAGTAGAACCCAAAGGCATCTGCTTGCTCCAGGAACATAAAGAGCCTCAAGACATTATATTAGGTCATTGGAATGACCTAATATAAATGTTACTGGTATTTGGCATATCAAATATGACACAAGCAGCTTTCCAGGCTTGCCGTGCGGGTGGCATACTCTTGTAGTCACCTCTAATTAAAGCAATTATTGATGAACCGTGCGGCCACTAGTGGCCATGTGAGCCGGGCTGTGATAGTCTGGACTGCTGGGTGGAGTTACGACAAGAAAGAAGTCTGGATGTGGAAAATGGCTGCCCCCATGGAGTCTGGGGGTCATCTGGCTTGTTGTGGGAGGCTCTGCTGGGGTGACTTAGTAGATACAGACTTTAAATCGACCACTTAAATATGCTCCAAGAACAGACACTATGGACAAAGGAGAAAAGCCAGGGAATACTGTACTACCAAAAACACAGCTGGAGAGATAACACAGTAGCAGGGGGCTTGCCCTGTCTGCAGTCCTGGGTTTGAGTCCCCACACCACATATAGTCCCCCGAGCACTGCCAGGAATTATCTCTGAGCACAGAGTCATAAGTATGCCCTGAGTACAGCTGGGCAAAAATAAAATAAAATAATTGAGTCCATCAAAAGGAGGAAAAAACCTTTCAACAAGGGCTTGTTTGGATAAACTCTAGTTTATCCAAATCATCAATGATAATCCTCAATGATTTATCCAAATCATCATTGATGATTTGGATAAACTAGAGTATTACATGCAAAAAGCTAATCTTGACCACTAATTAACACCATATACAAACATTAACTGAAAATGGATTAATGACAGGTATCAGACACCAAGCTTTAATATATGTAAATAAAAGCATATGTGTTTTACGCTGGAACCTCAAAATCTAAAATGAGTGTTGATTCTGGGTTCTAACTGCAAAGCAAACAAAAGACAATGGAACATCAAAAAAAAAGCAAATGGAACATCAAACTGAGAAGCATTTGTGGGGCCTGAGTGATCATCAACCAGGTATGGAGTTCAGGTGCTCGCATTGTACAACTTGATCCAGCCTTGATCTCTGACCCAGGCTTGATCCCTGGCACAGCATGTGTTCCCCAAGCCCCACCAATAGTGATCTCTGGGGACAAAGCCAGAAGAAAGCCCTAAGCATTGCATCAAAACTAACAAAGCAAAATCAATTTACAAAGCAACTATACAAAAAACAAAAAGACCATCCTCCATTGGGGAGAATATATTTGCACCTCACATGTCTACAAAGATGTTAATATCCAAAATGTGTAGAAGGACCCAAGGTACTTTCACAACTACAATGAAACAAACATTGAGACTCATCAAAAATGGACAAAATACATGAAATCACACTTCTCCAATGAAGAGAGACAGGTCGGGAGACATGAACAATGCTCAACATCACTTATGATCAGGGGAATGAAAATGAAAACCACAGAGAGATGTCACTTAACACTGGTGAGAATGGCGTGGATTAAAATTTTGAAACAACAAATGCTGGTGAGGGAAGCGAAAAAAAAGCAATCTGATACATTGTTGATGGAAATATAAATTAGTTCTGCCACTCTAAGAAATGGCATGACAATATTTAAAGAAAAATGAAAACAGAAATGCCATGTAATCCATGGACACCATTTCCATACACTTAGCTAAAGGATTTTAAAAACCTACTAAAAAGATTTCTGTAGCTCTGTTTATAGCATCATTATTCACAGCAACTATACAGAGAATAAATTGGAATGCCCATTGGCAGATGACTGGATAGGAAATGGGCGTATATCTACAGCTGGAATACTGCTCCACCATACAGAAGACAAAATTGTGCCTTTCAGAGCAAAACTGACTCACATTTGAAGAGATCATGTTAAGGAATTAAAGTTCAGTTAACTGATCGTTTCCATACACAGAATAAAAACTAAAGCAAATAAAATGGTTAAAAACAACAAGACTAAGTGTTAGACTCTGACACCTTCAGGGCTGTAGTGAGGGAAGAGAAAGTTGGGAGGCACTCTCAGAGTAAATTGGGGGTTACTTAGGTGGCTTGTGGTGGTAAAAGTGGTGAAAAGTACACACATATAG
Organism: Cryptotis parvus; assembly: GCA_021461705.1. NCBI lineage: Eukaryota > Metazoa > Chordata > Mammalia > Eulipotyphla > Soricidae > Cryptotis > Cryptotis parvus. The sequence continues at coordinate 65,323 of JAJIBD010000864.1, forward strand.
AAGCACTAGACTATGCTTTGGGGCTGTCATAATGCTGTCAATGGATGATAAATAAAAATAAAATAGAAAGTCATAATACAGCAACAAAGAGTGAAATAGTCCATCCCTTTCCTAAGGTTCCGAATAAGCAAGCGAAGGAGACAAGGGGGTGCCTATTAAAACAGCAACGTGACTTTTCTTTTGCAAGAGGAGTGTTCACAGAGCCGTAGATGCAGTGATCATATTGTGAAATATTGCAGATTATCCTCTCCCGGTTATTCTCAAATCACTTCTCCTTGTTTCTATGCTCTTATTCACCCCTCCAGGGAAATATTCACTGTACTGTATTTTATCATCCATAAGATTGGCTCCCTCACAGGACAATTAACTTCTTGAGAACACAGACTAAGCTTGGTTTTCTTTTTATGGTCTCCACACTGAGCTCAGCCCCAAAGTATATCTAGTAAATGAATGGATACAGCAGAGGGCATTAGCTGGCCTCGGCGGCCTTCGGTTAAATCAACAGCCTTCTTAAAGCATTGCTCAATTATTCTCTTCTCCAGATTACTGAAACCTTGACAATTGGGAACTATAATGTGTGGGTTTTTTTAATAACCTTTCACTCTATACTATACATACTAGCCAAAGTTACATTCCTAGATTCCATTCATAACTTCCCCTTTCCAGGACATTGGAATTCTTTCCAAGGAGGCACTGGTTTTATTATATAGCCTATTGGTATCTAAATGCAAACAGCTCCAAATGATTACAGAGCCCAGCAATGGAGCAATGTCTCAGCCAGTCACCTCCCTTCTCGCCAGGAGCTCACTGCCACTAAAGCTGCCTTCCTCTGCTGTGTCATTCTGCAAAGTCAAAGGTACCAACACAACACTTACGCTACAATAGTCATTTATATCAGTACAATGTCATTTTCATAAACCTGCGTAGCTGAGATGCAGGTCTCCGGGGCTCTGATTACTGTCTCAGCCCCTGGGCACTCCTCATGGACTCACTAACCTGTCCACCTTCTTAGCTTCCCTAGCTTCTGGGTGTTGGCTGTGCTTTGTGGGTGACAGACCCCATCCATCCTCAGCCACGCGGCAGCTGAATTCTCACACTCTGCCAGGCACAAAGTCCGCCTCTCCTTTCAATGCTAAAGATATACACCACTGCACTGGTTGCAGTCAAATAATCCAGGACAATCTCCCTTTGTCAACATTTGCCAATTCACTATCACTATCTTCCCGTTCGTCATCGATTTGCTGGAGCGGGCACCAGTAATATCTCCATATGCCCTGTCTCATGCTAGTAGAGCCCAAGGGCATCTGCTTGCTCCAGGAACTTAAAGAGCCTCAGACAATTATATTAGGTCATGGGAATGACCTAATATAATTGCTACTGGTATTTGGCATATCAAATACGACACGGGCAATTTGCCAATTAGGAAATTTAATTAACTCTACAGTCTAAACTTCCCTTTGTCAAAAGCCTTATTTATTCACAGATCCCAGGGATTTGGGTGCCAGCATTCCTAAGAGTTTTTATTGTTCCTCTCCTACCCCAGCTGTTCCTGCCCAAGTGCATCCGCTCTCAGGAAGCTTGCCAGGACACAGACGGTATGGAACTACCCACCAATGCCCACCAAATGCCCAACTCTTAGTCCCAGGCTAAGAGTCTGGGAACAAAGTGGTTTATAGTTAATGCAAAAAAACAAGGGGATTCTTTAATGCTGGAATTTGTTACATTCCTTTGCAATTCTTTCACTACCATTGAGTTAATATGGCTTACAATATTGTTAATATTGATGCTTGAGGCAGGCAACATTACCACACACACCCACCCAAGTGCCAATATTCCTCCATCTCTGCGTTTTTTCAAATACAATGTTTGTATTCTAAGAGAGGAATGAAGTAGACAATGCATGTTTCTGCTCCCAGGCCAGCTCACATCCCGACACTCCTTAAGGGAGCGTCAGATCAATTTGCTTACACATTATTCTTAGACTAATATCTCCTGCATTGCAGACTGGGTTGCTTGCATAGTATTTTGGCTCCTCTTGGTTCCCATAGAGACTTCTTCTGCCTCCCATAGGGTTTAAAAGCTGTCAGCTGCTCTCTGTCCTCACTACCCCATTGCAGCTCTGTTAGATTCCTTCCCAGCGCTGCCATCAGAACAAATGTGTCAGCACTTTGTAACAGATGGCTGCCTTCAACAGCGAGCACAGCCTTCAAGAAATGCTGGGTATACATCTCAGAGCCAGGCTGGCTGTAGTGTGAGGTACAGGCAAGGGAAAACGGTGGCTCTTGGGATTCCTGGGGAAGAAAGCAAGAGAGATGGAGGTGAGAAGCAGAGTGTGCTGAGATACCTCCTTTGGTTAACTCAGCCAAGATGCGGCAAATGTCATGAGGTGGCCAGAACAATAAAGGAGACCTTATCGCGGACGTCGTTTGACATCATTAAATCAGTGTATCAAGTCAATTAAATTAATTACATCTTAATTAAATTAACACAAGGCTAATACACATTAATCAGTGGTTCTCAATCAACTGCTCAAAAATTCCTTGGAAATGTGTGAGTTATATCATGTCTCGAGTAGCCAGGCTGAGTTTGGGTGGGTTGGGCATGCAGGAGGCAGGTTCTGAAATTCTTGAGGGTCTCCTGCCTGAGAGCAAAGCTGCCCAGCACCCTGCGTCTGCCTGCTCTGCTCCTGTGCAACTTCAGCCCTGCCACCCTGAGTCTTAGAACCTAGGCTGGGGTGAAGGTCGTCTTTGGAAGAGTCAGAGTTGAAGGTGTCCTCCCATAGGAAACCAGACTTTTGCCTTTGTTAGAGAAAAGATGAATGGACAAGATGGGGCGGGGGGGAACGCAATCCAGGTGGAACCAGGAGCTGGGCAGAGAGTGGGAGAGTCCCACACAGGTCCGGGGGCCCTGTTCCACTGACCTTTATCTCACACTAAGGGAGAGAAACTGTAGCCACGGCTGGGCTTGTCCATCTGGTGGTCTTCAGGACGTGTGCTGCAAGCACGTCACATGCGCCACTAGCATTGGACAAGGCCTGGTCAGTTAATGTGTATTTGGAGGAAATGAATGAGGCCAGAGTTCCATTGTCCAAGCATGCTCAGAGGCCTGCTGGAACGAGGCTTCCAGAATTCCATGAGAGAGTCAGTAACCTCAAGCCTCTGTGGCTTGGACTTTTAAAGTCCTTTTTTAAACAAAACAAAACAAAAAAAAAATTAGACACTTGAAGTAATTTTTGAATGTAGAAGCTAAGAATATGGAAGTCAATTCTCAGGGAAGAGTAACTTTTTTAATTGGGATTTAACATCCATAGATTATCTAGAAACACAATTATTGTGTAACTTGAGAAAGCAGGTAGTTTGCACTCCTCGGGCTTTTATCAAAAGTTGTTGCCAGTTACAGGAAATAAAACTAGCACCGACCAGTGTCTTCTGGTTTACAACACTAATCCAACATGACCAAATCAGTCTCTCTTCGTGACTGAAACGTGCATGACTAATGTTACACAGGAATCATATCTGTGACTAATCCCAGCACACAAAAATACAGAGCAGGTACTGTCTTTCAGCACTTCTGTAGAGCATCAACCCAAACTCTCGTCCCATGCTCTCCTCTCCCTCTGTGATCTAAAATCATGTCTGTTGTTTTAGTTCTGACCCCAATAAAATGTATATTATTTGAAAAGCTATTTTTTCTCATAATTAATTTTAAATATAGAATATTTGATTTTATTTCACTTAAATGTGAATGTAGGCTGTATTAATTCACTTGCTTTACTGGTTAGACTGTAATTTTAAAGAGGGAACAAATTAAAACAATGAAGCAAGAGCTGTGAAAGTAGATAGACTTAAGATTAAATCTGGTTTCTAAATCTTAGCAACTATGCAACTTTGACTAGGATATACCTCTTCAACTTTCACTTCTTGAAATAATTGTGATAATTATGTACAAATTATATTATAAAATATTTGTTTTATTATAGATTGTTTCATCAGTATTTTCGTTTACAGTTTGCATTTATTAAATCTTATTCATAAGGCATTTTTCACTTCAAAGAATTGGTTATTCTTCAGTAATGATTTGCAAGCCATTGCCTTTCTAGTCACATTTAAACCCATAACTCCTATGGTATTCATTTCATTAGTAACCATATATTATTCATACTGCCATTTCTCAATCTTCCTTTGAAAGAATTGTAAATGTACAGTCCACACCAGTTTCAGAATTACTGAAGATGCAGTATTTCCTTCTACACCCCACTGATGTTAACACCTTACATATGCATAGTATGACTATAAAAATAAAGATATTGATGCTAGAATTTAATAAAAATTATGTGTCAATGTCAAAAATAATAAAAATAAGCTTTTATTTATGTATTCAAACAAATATGTTTCTGAATTATAGAATCAATTGCATTATTTTTGATCACTTCACTTGAATCACTTGAATCCCGTTATTCATCGATTTGCTCGAGAGGGCGCCAGTAACATTTTATTTTAATTTCCTGCATTATTTTTAATATATATTAATTATTTTCCCTGGATTGAATAATAGTTTTGCTTTTCTGTTTTTTTAAACTTTATTGAAACACCTTCATTTGTAAACTTGTTCACAGTACAGATGATAGTTTTGCTATATTCTTTATACAGGTAAAATATGTTTCTGGGCCTTTTACTTTGATTGGTCAGATGCTTCATTGCTCCATCTGTACCACCTATAAGACATAGCAAAGCTTTACAACCATGCTCTTTGGAATAGGATGCTTTCTGTTCATATAAAATGTGTTCTTCAAGGAATATTTTCTATTGTTGGTTCTTGAGCTTTTATATGTTGGAACATGAGATGTTGCCCATAGACTGAAGGGGGCACATTAGGTGCTCAAACTCTAAAGAATACAGGAAACCATAAAACAAAAAGCTTCTGAGCTGTGAAAGAAATTTCACTTAGGAGGAAGCAGTGCGCTGTTCAGTGGAAGATAATATTTGTACTCCATGTAATGGGCTAATACTCTAAGTATATAACACACTAAAAACTCTTAAAGAATCTCAGGCTCACTTCCAACACTTCATATGGTCTCCTGAACACTACCAGGAGTGATTACTGAGTCCAAAGTCAGAAGTAAACCTGAGCATGCCAGGTGGGCTCCCCACCAGAGAAAAAGATCTCAAAAACAACAGAAAAAGATAATTCAATAAAATCTATAGAAGTATGGAAGAAAGAAAAACAAATGGGATTACATAAAACTGAAAAGCTTCTGCACCTCAAAAGAAACAGTGACCAGGATACAGAGACAGCCCACAGACTGGGACAGAATATTCACTCACTACCCATCTGATAAGGGGTTAATATCCAGGATCTACCAGGCACTGGTAGCACTTTACAAGAAGAAAACAGCCAACCCCATCAAAAAATGGGAAGAAGAAATGAACAGAAACATCCAAAAAGAAGAAACTCGATAATGGACAAAAGATAAATGAAAAAATGCTCTTCATCATCAATCATCAGGGAGATGCAAATCAAAATGACAATGATATACCATCTCACACCACAGAGACTGGCACACATCCAAAAGAGCAAGAACAACCAGTGCTGGTGTGGATGTGGAGAGAAAGGGACTCTCGTGTCCACTGTTGGTGGGAGTGCCAACTGGTCCAGCCCTTTTGGAAAACAATGTGGACATTCCTCCAAAAATTAGATATTGAGCTCCCATTTGACCCAGCAATACCACTCCTGGGAATATACCCTGGAGACCAAAAAACACCAACAGAAACACTATTTGCACTTCAGTGTTCATTGCAGTACTTTTCACAATAACCAGAATCTGGAAACAACCTGAATGCCCGAGAACAGAAGACTGGATAAAGAAACAATGGCACATCTACATGATGGAATACTATGCAGCTGTCAGAAAAGAATAAGTCAGGAAATTTACATGCGAATGGATGGACATGGAGATTATAATGCTGAGTGAAATCCATTAGAAGGTAAAGGATAGATATAGAATGACTACATACATTAGTTGGATATAAATATATACCAGTGTTCTACTAATTGTGGGAAATGCTAACTCCACACTAGAACTGAACATTGAATATACACAAAGGAATTTACATGATAATCCCTAAATGTCTGTAAGGCAAACCACAAGATGTAAGAGAGAGAGGGAGGGAGAGAGAGAGAGAGAGAGGGAAAAAGAGAAATAGTGCCTGCTATACCATCTCCTAGATTCCCCTTTTAGAAGGAGAGAGACAGATACAGAATGACTGCATTTATCTGCATAACATAAATATATATGTACATATTATGAAACCAATATCCAAGGTCAAGTGAAACATATATCAGGAGGTCTTGTCAAAGGTGGAAATTATCACAAACGTGTGGGAGTCAGAGGCTAGGTAAGACAGAAAATGGAACAGTGTGCTAACAATTGTCGAGGGTACTAATGCCAACCTAGAACTGAGCATTAAATAGAGGCAAAAAGATACACATGACAACCCTTTAATGTATGTTCTGTAATCCATAGTCTGGAGGGAAGGAAAAGAGAAAGAGAGAGAAAGGGAAAGAAATAAAGAACCTTCCATGAAGCAGGGCTGGGGGAGGGGGAGGGAACCGGGGACGTTGGTGGTGGGAAATGGGCACCAGTGGCGGGATGGGTGCTGGAACACTGTATGACCAAAACCCAAATATGAACTTTTTAATTGCATATCTTTGTAATTGTAAAAATAAAAATTTTTGAAAAATGTAAAAAAAAAATAGAATAATCTTCAGAGGTAGAGCTTTCCCCATCTTCTTTGGAATACTCTCAGGTCATATTCTGGAAAGCTTCAGTTGATGAACCTCACCCTGTCAAATGGTCAGTGCAGGTATATATGATAGGAACATCTCAGATACTCTGCCTACACTTCTCTCATTAAATGGTTAAGCAGAAATAACAGTCTGGTTTACAATCAGTATTAAATGGTTAAGTGAGGATTATAGATTTAGGGTGTTGGGCCATACCCCCCAAGGTTATGGGGGTTACTCGCAGCTTTCTAGTTTTTTAAATTATTTTATTTTATTATACCACCTCGAGTTACACAATTACAAAGGTGTTCATATTTGGGTTTCAGTCATACGGTGTTCCAGCACTCATCCCTCCACCAGTGCACATTTCCCACCACCAATGTCCCCAGATTCCCCTCCTCCCGAGTCTGCTTCCATAGCAGACACTTTTTCTCCTCCTCTTCCTTTTTTCCTCCTTCTCTTCCTCCTCCTCCTCCTCCTTCCTCTCCCCCTTCTTCCTCCCCCTTCCTCCGCTTCTCTTACACATTGTGACTTACGATACATATATTTATCATGTAAATGTATACTAACTTTAGTGATACTAACGTTAATAATGTAAATGTAATGAGAATATAGTGCCCGCATGGCAGAGCCTGGCAAGCTGCCCCATGCATGTTCGATATGCCAAATCCAGTAACAGAAATGTTTATGGAAATGTTACTGGCGCCCGCCGAGCAAATCGATGAATAACAGGATTCAAGTGATCAAGTGATAGAGGCAGGCTGGGGGAAGGGGAGGGAATTTGGGGACACTGGTGATAGAACAGGACACTGGTAGAGGGATGGGTGCTGGAAAAATGTATGATGGAATCCCAATCATGAACATCTTTTTTAATTTTATATCACACTATGGTATAATATTTTTTAATTAAAAAAAAAAGAAAAATATAGAAGCATATACAGAAACATCTCTAAATATTCAATGGCCAATGTGCAGTCAGAATTCAGGGCCAGAGAAATAGTACAGCAGTGTCAGATGCTTGCTTTGTAGGCTGCCAAATATGGTTTGATACACAGAAAACATATATCCTCTGAATACCACCAGAAGTGATCCCTAAGCACAGAGTCAGAAGTAACTGAGCACAACTAGATGTGATCCCCAAACAAGACAAAAACAAAAGAAACGGAAGTGCTCATAAATTCCTTATGACCAGGGAAATGAAAATCTAAACAGCAAATACATTGTCACCTCACACCGCCAGTGAGAATGGCCTCTATCAAAACTGAAGGGAACAGTGCTGGCTGTGCTGTAGGTAAAATGGCACCTTCATTCACTGTGTTTGGACACAGCATCTGGTCTTACCTCTGTGGAAAACAGAGGCCTGAAGAATATTTCAGTGAGCTGAGTCCATGCTTTGAATACAGGAGGTCAATTCCCATCTCTGGTTTACATGGTTGAGGAACATCCCCTTCTGGGCAGAGAGTTAGCAGCAGTCTCTGAGCACTGTGGACCCCAAGCCACACAAAAAAGTAAAAATAGGGGTACCCCATCACCCAGCAAATTCATTCCTGGTATCTATCTATCTATCTATCTATCTATCTATCTATCTATCTATCTATCTATCTATCTATCTATCTATCTATCCAAAAATAAAAAAAACAATAATCTGAAGAGACAGGTGCACACCTAGGTTCGTTGCAGCCTACTCATAATAGCCAAGCTATGAAAATGCTACAAATGCCCAAGAACACAGGAGTGGATAAAGAAGTCATAGCAACATAGAAAATGGAATACTACACAGTTATAAAAAGTAAAAACCTGCAGATTACTACAACATGTAGAACTGCAGGTTGTCATAAATGTGAAGTAATTAGGGTGAGAGAAAATGCCAGGTGTAAGAGACAGACTGCAGGGAAATCAAGCCTGAGACACAAAGCAGGCACTGAGAAGACTGGAGTTGTGAACGGGGAAAGACTGTCAGCAATATTAACAAAGTGGTTTATCATCACTTTGGTGGTGGTCCTGATGTAGGTATCATTGATTGTATTCCTTGAAAATATGAGAGCTTAGGTTTCTGAAAAAAAACAAACAGCAAAAATTGTAATAATGGGTTGAAAGAAAAATGTGAATGAAATAAACCCAAGAATATTTTCAACATTTTTCTTTCTTTTTGGGTCACACCTGGCAATGCTCAGGGGTTACTCCTGGCTTTTCGCTCAGGAATTATTCCTGGCAGTGCTCTGGATACCATATGGGATGTTGGGGATTGAACCCAGGTTGGCCATGTGCAAGGCAAATGCCCTACCCATTGGGCTATCTCTCCCGCCCCTATTTTAAGTTCTACATGTTGTAGGTAAACTCACAGACATGGGCAGAGCTGCTACTGGCTCTCCCTGTGCCCAGCCACTAATGGGGTGCCCAAGAGGGATGGTGGGTTCAAGCCCTGGCCTGCCACCCCAGCAGAGACATGCAACAAGCCAGACAATCTCAAACTCCATGAGGGCTGCCATTTTCCACATCCAGATGTCCCTCTCACAGAACTCCACCCAGCAGACCAGCCTATCACAGCCCGGCTCGTGCTGCCGGTTCATCAATAAATGCTGGATTTAGAGATGACTACAAGAGTATGCTACCTGCACGGTAGAGCCTGGCAAGCTACCCGTGTCATATTTGATATGCCAAATACCATTAACAATTTTAGACCTCATTCCCATGACCGGATGGAATGGTTTGAGGCTCTTTATGTTCCTGGAGCAATCAGGTTTCCTTGGGCTCTACTAGCATGAGACAGAATATATGGGGATGTTACTGGTGCCAGCTCGAGCCAATCTATGATGAATGGGAAGACAGTGATACAGTGATACAGTGATGTTGTAGGATGTCATAAAATATTTTGTAATGAATATTTATACTCATTATATTCGAGAGCTGCTACTGGCTCTCACTGTGCCCAGCAGCTCACGAGGCACCCGGGAGGATGGCGATTCTAGCCCTGGCCCACCACCCCAGCAGAGCCTCGCAACAAGCCAGACAACCCCACACTCCATGAAGGCCTCCATTTTCCACATCCGGACTTCCCCCTCGTCAGAACTCCACCCAGCAGACCAGCCTATCACAGCCCAGCTTGCATGGCCGCTTGGCGCGGGCTCATCAATAAATGATGGATTTAGAGATGACTACAAGAGTATGCTACCCACACAGCAGAGCCTGGCAAGCTACCCGTGTCGTATTTGATATGCCAAATACCAGTAACAATTTTAGACCTCATTCCCATGACCTGATGGAATGGTTTGAGGCTCTTTATGTTCCTGGAGCAAGCAGGTGCCCTTGGGCTCTACTTGCATGAGACAGGACATATGGAGATGTTACTGGTGCCCGCTTGAGCCAATCGATGATGAACGGGAAGACAGTGATACAGTGATTTTATATTCATTACAAAAATATTTTCAACATTTTCAGTAATGAATACAACCATTGCAATATGGATGGTAGGCTTATATTAATGTAAAGCTACCAACACATTGATTAAAAGCTATCCAGCTTCCTATATTTGTCAAATACTTAAGGTGTGTTTAGGGTCTTTAGCTTTTTACCAAAAAATTAATTTGTAGCCTCAAAAATTGTCCTCTTAAACAACTCAAAGAATATGTCACTCATAATATTAAGTAACAGCAGTATCAAAATGTGAACAAATCTTTGGATTTATCAGAAATGATTCACTTAATTCTACTGTGTATTTTCTCCGTCTAAGTTAAAGTATGTTATGTCATTATTGATGTCATCTCAATTAGCCAACGCAAAGCTTAAATAGTTAGACTCACTCATCATTTTCACCAATTTTAATTTCAAAATAATATAAACAATATGCTCTAATAAAACCATTAGAAAACAATGTTATTGATTTCTTAAAGACATTAAATCAATATAACAAAACATTAAGCAATTAAAACTGGATAAATAACTTCACAAATTCATTATTTTGATGACAATTTATAGCTGAAAATTGCTGTTTAGAAACTTTCCCTTGCATTGCACAATTTTAGGAAAAAGTTTAAATGCATCTTTATACAATATTGTCCAAATATCATAGTATATCGGCAATAACCATCACATTAAAATTAAAAAGCTCCAGAAGACCCTCCAGGTGGTTCTCACAGGATTGAATCAGGGTCAGCCACATTCAAGGCAAGGACCCCACTTCTAGTAATATCTCTCTGTTGCAGGACTCCTAAGGGCCGCTGCATCTGCTCTGGAGTGCCTCCCGCAAATCACTCCGTAGATAAGGGGGGTAGTCTAAATGTGGCAGTTTATCTGACCATGTATGCTGTACTAGCTGGTATAAATATTCTCCCATGCTACCACAATCATCGTGGGACTAGCTAGATCTTACCAGCATATTAACCTGGCCACGTGTCGGGCGCTCCGCGGGGTCCCCGACAGTGCCGGGAAGCGAGTTCCCTTCTACCTCTGAAGCCGGGCGAGGAATGGATGAACACTCAGGAATCCGATGCAGTTTTTAAAAGGCTTTACTTATCACAGGTTCAGGCATACAAATCAGCAAAAGGAAAAACCCTATGCTTAGGATTCCAGGCTAGAACCCCAGCCACGTGTAGGCCAAGATGGCGACCACCACGTGTAAAGGCTTGGGAAAGGACAAGAAAAACTTCCAAGCAGGGCGGAACCGCTCACAGCGAGCAGCAGCCCCCAAAGAAGCGCGGGAGAGTGAAAACCGGCTAGTTTATATCCCTGCAACTCAGACCTTCCTCCCATTGTTATGGAAAGCAGGGAGTGTTAAATGTCCTTAGATAATCCCTCCCTGCACCTCACCTAGGCCCTTTAGTGTGCTAATGCAGCGGCCCTTAAAGGAGTCCTGCAACAGCCACGCTAGACCCCTAAGTAATTAGACCAGAGAGAAATGCTGTTTGCTTCCAAGCAAACAAGCATGGCTCCCTGATATACTCAAAGGCAACTAAAATATAAAACTACAATGAAGTAGAAGAGACTTGTGAAGGCTTGGAGAAATATTTAACTGGCATTAGTATTAGTCTTTGGTACAGAGACATGCCATCTCAGAAACCACCTTCTCTACACTACAAAGGCATTCCCAGGCAGATTTCGGCTCAAAACATTAGCATAGTAAAGGCCCTAGGTGAGGTGCAGGGAGGGATTACCTAAGGGCATTGGACCCTCCCTGCTTTCCATAACAGTGGGAGGAAGGTCTGAGTTACAGGGATATAAACTAGCTGGTTCCCGCTCTCCGGGGCCTTCTTCTTTGTGGGATCTCTCCTTGTGAGCGCTCATTCCCCTTGGAAGCTTTTTCTCCTTTACACGTGGTGGTCGCCATCTTGGCCTACACATGGCTGGGGTTCTAGCCTGGAATCCTAAGCACCGGGCTTTTCCTTTTGCTGATTTGTATGCCTGAACCTGTGATAAGTAAAGCCTTTTAAAACTGCATCGGATTCCTGAGTTTTCATCCATTCCTCTCCGGCTCGGAGGTAGAACGGAACTTCGCTTCCCGGCACTGTCGGGGACCCCAGCGGAGCGCCCCGACATCTCTCCAACCCAATTTTTGCCATTTTACACAATTTAATGAATCAGTACAGTACTACTGTTGAGTCTGGTTTATTTGAACCAACTTTGTCTGTAAGATTAATTGGGGTAATTGCCCATTGTTCTTGCTAGATGGAATGTCCTTGTTTTAAAAGAATAATATATATTTCTAATCTACAATTGTGTTTTCCCTATTATTGGTTACCTGAGAGAGCATTAATATTTATGTTCTTGAGCAAGTATGTTTCATATGAGTAGGGTATTTTATTGAGTAAATATTATATTTCTGTATAATGAGGTATAAATGTAGCCAACTTTAAAGTAAGCTTTTTAAAAATATTAGAATACTACCTACTAAATAAGTATATAAGAAGTTACTATATAGCCAGGAGAGACCATTATTTTCTGTCCTTTCCAGATTAACATCCTTAAAGTATATAAAAGTGTTTCATTTCACATTTACCAGATAAGTGATTAACTTGAGGAACTTATATGTTTGTTAGTCACTTGAATATTCTCCTCTGCATAAAGTACATTTTTTCATTTACATGGCCATGTTCTAGCATGTGGCCATGTTATAGTTTTTATATTCATGCTATGATTTCTTTTTGGTTCAGAGAGCTATGCTCAAACTGATCTTCCGTTTACCACCTCTATTTTTAACACCTTATTTTTTAATTTTATTATAACACCATGGGATATACATTTACAAAGCTGTTAATGGTTGGGTTTCAGTCATACAGTGTCCCAGCACCCATCCCTCCACCAGTGTACATTTCCAAAAACCTATGTCCCCAGATTCCCTCCCCATCCAACAGCCTGCCTCTATAGCGGAGCACTTTTCCTCTTCTCTCTCTGTCACTCTATCTCCCCCTTCTCTTATACATTATTGTTTTGCATACATACATTTAGAGGTTATCATGTATATTCCTTTGCTTACATTAAATGCTCAGTATTAGTCTGGCATTACCATTTCCACTAATTAGTAGAATACTGATATATATTTATATACAAAAAGTGATTACAGTCATTCTAAATCTGTCATTTTTCTTCTGACTAATTTCACTAAGAATGATAATCTCCATGTCCATCATTTGTAGGTAAATTTTATGACTTTGATTTTCCTGACAGTTGCATAGTATTCCACTGTGTACATGTATCATAGTTTCTTTACCCAATATTCTGTTCTCTGGCACTCAGGTTGTTTACAAATTCTGGCAATTGTAAATAATGCAGAGATTAATATAGATGTGCAGATGGTATTTACGTTGTGTGTTTTCTTAGACATCTTACTAACACCATAAACAAGTCAGATCAAAATGGATTAACGGTATCAACTTCAGGTAAGAATCTATAAGGTACATTGAAGAAAACATAGGTAAAACCCTCCATGACATTGAAGCTAAAGGCATCTTCAAAGATGAAGCACCACTGAGAAAGCAAATGGAAGCAAAGATAAACATATGGGATAATATAAAACTGAAAGGCTTTTGCACCTCAAAAGAAATGGTGACCAAGATACAAATACAGTCCACAGAATAAGAAAGTATATTTACCCAATACCCATCTGATAAGGGGTTAATAACAAGACATAAAAGGCACTGGTAGAACTTTTCAAGGAAAAAACAACTAACCACATTAAGAAATTGGGAGAAAAAATTAACAAAATTTCCTGAAAGAAGAAATTTGTATGGCCAAAAGGAATATGAAAAAAATGCTCTTCATCTGGCCCAGGTATGCTGATCCAGAGACTCACAGACATGGGGCAGAGCTGCTACCAGCTCTCCCTGTTCCCAGCCACTCACAAGGCACCCAGGAGGGATGGCGGGTTCTAGCCCTGGCCCTCCACCCCAGCAGAGCCTCGCAACAAGCCAGACAACACCCCCACTCCATGAGAGCCACCATTTTCCACATCTGGACCTCCCTCTTGTCAGTTGCAAGATCCAGGTAAGTTGTGAATTTATAATTTATGAACATTTTTTTCATTTAAGGACTTTCTTGCTTCCATCAAGGCCATAGTGGAGAAATAAAATACTGATTTACTAATCCAAGTCATAAATGGTCATGATTCAAAATGAAGTGTTAGAAGTGCTTTTGCTGGGTCAAATGTTCATATATTATAAATTCACAACTTACCTGGATCTTGCAACATTCTTCTGTAGGTTTAAACCATTGTCTGCTCCCAGATTGGTAGTCAGGCTTCATTCCTAGCAGTGACTCTGGAATCATGTGATGCCAAGGAGAAAACGTGGGCATCCTCTATCCAAATCACATGTATACAACAAAACCCCAGAGCTTCAGAAACGTTTGTGACAGATGCTGGATTCTCAGAAGTTGCTCTCAGGAAATCATCAAGATTTGGCACGCAGGTTTTGTGCTCAACCGTGAGAATATCCACACAGTTAATTTTGTGGCTAGAGATTGTGTATGTACGTATGTATATATACATACATATATATGCATGTGCATGTCGACATATGTTTGCATGTATGTGTAAGAATAAGTCATCTTTATTTCTGATGCTCCTTCCTCATTCTGAACACCCAAACGTCCATCTGTATTCATCCCCAAAGGAACTTACTTTAGGATTTATTATAGAACATTCTGTTGGTAACAGTTTATTAGTTTCCCTTATCTGAAATGTTCCCTAGTCCACATTAGATATGAAATAGTGATTGATAATTTCAGTCCTGGTTTGTTCTAACTACCTTATGGTCTCAAAGTTTTCTGTTGAGAAACCTGCAACAGTATAAATCATTATCCATCTATGGCAAACACACTATTTTCCTGCACTGCTTCCAGATATTTTTGCTTTATTTTGTTTTCTTATTCAGAAGTTTGTGATGTTTAGAGAAGTGACTTTTTTATTGAACTGATTCTAGTTTTGATTCATTTCTTTAGCATGAAGATAGATCTCTTAAAAACATTTCTATTTGGGGACACTGGTCAATTGACACGCAGATCAATCTATAGCCAGGAATCCAGAGCAGTCTACAGCCGGGAACACAGATCAGTCTCTAGCCAGGAATACAGATCAGACTACAGCTGGGAACACAGATAAGTCTACAGCTGGGAACACAGATCAGTCTACAGCTGGGAACACAGATCAGACTACAGCTGGGAACACAGATAAGTCTACAGCTGGGAACACAGATCAGTCTACAGCCAGGGATACAGATCAGACTACAGCTGGGAACACAGATCAGTCTACAGCCGGGAACACAGATCAGTATACAGCTGAGAACACAGATCAGTCTAAAGCCAGGAATACAGATCAGACTACAGCTGGGAACACAGATCAGTCTACAGCTGGGAACACAGATCAGTCTACAGCTGGGAACACAGATCAGTCTAAAGCCAGGAATACAGATCAGACTACAGCTGGGAACACAGATCAGTCTACAGCTGGGAACACAGATCAGTCTACAGCTGGGAACACAGATCAGTCTACAGCTGGGAACACAGATCAGTCTAATATATAGCCAGGAACACAGATCAGTCTAATCTATAGCCAGGAACACAGATCAGTCTACAGCTGGGAACACAGATCAGTCTACAGCTGGAAACACAGATCAGTCTACAGCCGGGAACACAGATCAGTCTATAGCCAGGAACACAGGTCAGTCTACAGCTGGGAACACAGATCAGTCTACAGCCAGGAACACAGATCAGTCTACAGTTGGGAACACAGATCAGTCTACAGCCAGCAACGCAGGTCATTCTACATCTGGGAACACAGATCAGTCTAGTCTATAGCCAGGAACACAGTTCAGTCTACTTGGCATCAATTTTTTTATATTTTTAAGTTGCGAATGGGATTCATTTTAAAATATTGAGATATATTATTTAGATTTTGGGCATTCTAAATCATATCTTGTGTTCATGACACTTAACCTCCTAAGAACATAATACCTATCATTTAAGATACAGTCAGGCTGACTAATATTGTATCCTAAACTCTCTGTGAGGAGCAGGGGTTTGGATTAAGCTCAGTTTATTGCATGAACCAATTCCCGAATTGGTTCAGACCTCAGTTCATTTAAGCTCTAAGAAATTAGGTGAAGTTTTTGGGATCATGTTCTATATAGCCCTCCTTATTCAGTTAACCTAAACTTCGCTCTTTCTCAACTTAATTGGGCCAGAAAGATAATGAGATGAAGTGCAGGTCTATTATTTGACAAGGGTGTGTGAATGAATTCAAGGGGCTGGAAGTGTAACTCAATCTGTCATTTTCCAAATATTCTGTTTGATTCAGAGCTGCTTATTTGTTTAAAAACCACAATTCCATCACTAAGAAGGTAGAGTTGAGGTTTTCAATGCTGAAGATAGCTAATAGTTCTTTTCCTTTTTAGAATTTTGCATGAAAAAGCCTTTTATCTTTCCTCTTGCCTCATTTCTGTTAAAATAAGGGCAACGTTTTATCATTTCTTGTTCCTTGGAGAATGTGACCTACTGCTATGCCTGCTTTAATATTTCCCATTACTTTTAGATAATAGTTTTATGATGACATAGGTATATGCATGACACATGTATAAATATATGCATATATTCACAAAATATGGGTGTGCACACCCATATTTGTGAGAATATATATTCTCACCTCATGGAGTGGGGGTCGTCTGGCTTGTTGCGAGGCTCTGCTGGGGTGGTGGGCCAGGGCTAGAACCCACTATCCGTCCCGGCGTGAGCAGCTGAGCAGCTGGTCACAGGGAGAGCCAGTAGCAGCTCTGCCCCATGTCTGCGAGGGCCTCCATTTTCCACATCCGGACTTCTCTCTCGTCAGACCTCCACCCAGCAGACCAGCCTATCAGCGCCTGGCTCATTGAGTTCCACCCCTGCATCAGTCTTTCTTAAATCCGGCTCAGGTATGCTGATCCAGAGACTCGCAGACATGGGGCAGAGCTGCTTCTGGCTCTCCCTGTGACCAGCTGCTCAGCTGCTCACGCCCGGGACAGATAGTGGGTTCTAGCCCTGGCCCACCACCCCAGCAGAGCCTCGCAACAAGCCAGACGACCCCCACTCCATGAGGGCCTCCATTTTCCACATCCAGACTTCTCTCTCGTCAGACCTCCACCCAGCAGACCAGCCTATCAGCGCCCGGCTCAGTGCGGCCGCTTGCTGCTCGCGCGGTTCATCAATAAATGCTGGACTTAGAGATGCCTACAAGAGTATGCTACCTGCACGGCAGAGCCTGGCAAGCTACCCGTGTTGTATTTGATATGCCAAATACCAGTAACAATTATAGACCTCATTCCAGAATGGATTGAGGCTCTTTATGTTCCTGGAGCAAGCAGATGCCCTTGGCTCTACTAGCATGAGACAGGACATATGCAGATGTTACTGGGGCCCGCCGAGCAAATCGATAATGAACGGAAAGACAGTGATACGGTGATATATTCTCACCAACTATTTTATTGCACTCCCTGATTCTGCTTATTATCTTTTGTCAGTTCTGGAACAGATAAAATGAACTAGTTCCAGAGGCCCCGCTCATGAGAAATGAACTAGTTCCAGAGGCCCCATTCACTCTCAATGGAACAAACATCTCTGAATGCAGCAGTTATGTGTACCTAGGTCGAGAAGTCAACATGATGAACGACCTAAAACCTGAGCTGCACAGGAGGAAGAGAGTGGCATGGAATGGCATTGAAGAAATATCTAAAAGGACAAAGAACCTCCAGCTCCAGGCACATCTCTTCAACTTCACCATTCTCCCTGCATTAACATACATCTCAGAGACCTAGGCCCTACGAAAACAGGATGAGAATGCCATATGGGTCTCCCAAAGAGGAATTGAAAGAGCTATGCTTGGAATATCACGCCTCACTCAAGTGAGAGAAGGAATCTGGAGTTCCGACCTCTGTTGCTGTTCCAGAGTCAGGGATGCTGTCTCATTTGCCAAGGCATCGAAAATCAGTGGACTGGACATGTAATGCGATTTGGAAATGACCGCTGGACTAGAGCCATTACCGACTGGATCCCACGAGATGTCAAAAGATTATGTGGCAGCCCACCTACAAGATGGTCAGATTTCTTTGTCAAGACCCTAAAGGAATGGTTTGAGGCTCTTCGTATTCCTGAAGCAACCAGATGCCACTGGGCTACACTGGCATGTGATAGGGTCAAATGGAAATATTACTGGTGCCCACTCGAGCAAATTGATGAATAACGGGATGTCAAGTGATCAAGTGTCAGTTCTGGAAAATTCACTACTATATTTAAAATGCTCTCCTATCAAATGCTTCTCATATATTTTGTTTTTCTTTGTTCTTTTTCTTAGACAATATGCTTTTACTGGATACTAATTTTACTTAAAAGCAAATAGCTGGTTCTTGAAATCATTTATTGGCTGTATTTTCAATTTAAGTCATGATTTTTCCAGTCTCAACCTTTCTAATGTCCATTAGAGATTACAGGTTAAATTATCCATGTTCCCATTTGTTTTTCTACAAAATAAATTCTCATATTTGTTCCGGGATTTTAAAGGGGTATCCTACTAGCTAAATATTTTGATCATAAATTAATCTCTCTTCCACTCTCTCACTCACTCTCTCTCATTTTCTCTGTATTTCTCTCATTCTCTCTCTGAATCTCTTAGAATGTTCCTGTCTATGTTATAGAATGTTATTTTCTCTCTCTCTCCCACAGAATGCTGCCATATCATGTTCCATGCATCCTAGCTCTTCACCACTATTAAAAAATTTCTTTCTAAAAGTATCTCTTTTGCTATATTGCTCAGGCATTTTTATCATCAACTGTAAATTATGCAGGTAGATAAAATATAGCTTCTAGATGATTCTTCTTTTCATTCATAAGAGACTTACATTTAGTCCTAGTAGTAAAATCAGCATAAAATAATCTTTTCAGCCACCATGACTGTCCTGATTCCTAAATGTGTGGGACGTTCATGGGGATTCTGGACTTTCCCTGGTCACAGGTGTTCACAGAATCTCAACTTTCAGGGCTGCCAACTTGAAGCCCGCAGTGTTCTCTAAGATCGTTTCTCTCATAGGCAACCCCTGAAAGCTGACAACTAGCAACTTGGTCTCAGAGGAGCACTTTTCACTCAGTGTTGGCAAAGCATCAAATCAAGCTAGTAAGCTAATGCCAAGAGTTAGTCCTGACATAGTCTCACTTCTCTGCTCCCCGTCATGGGGGAGGATTTTCTTTGGCTATTGTTCTGCTTTTCTGTGGAAGCAGCTGTGAACTGGCAAACATGCTGAAGTACACAAACGAGGGCTTACTTCAGTGAGCTTTCCTCCTCTCCCGGGCTTGCTGCCGCAGGTCCTGGATGCCTTCAAAGCTTGCCAGTGGCTCCAGACAGGTGTTTTCCTGTATGTGTTTCATGCAGTGTTCTTGCTTTCCCCTGACTTGGGTGATCAGCTGCAAACTATCTGCTCCTGGCTGTGTTGGAACATGAAGTTAGTTTATCCATTTATATGGACAAATTATACATGATCTGTACAGGCCCTCATGGCTACTTTCATTTAACTCAATTAAAAGACTTACATGAGTCGTACTTTTATAGCTTTGATTTCAGAAGAAATATTTAGAAAATGATAGTTTTGTCAACATATTTCCAATGTTCCCAATGGCATATATTTATGGAGGTGCAAAGAAGGTTTTATAGCACTTCCAAAGAGCTCAATATCCATGGTGTTCCCTTCAGCCTTCCTTACATGACTTTAAATGTGTGTCATGTTCTCTGTGGACCAACATCATCCCAACTCTATGGCGAATCATCTACATGAGAGAGGATGGCGGGCTCATGTGTAGCAGCAGAAGTCCAGGCATACATGCAGTCTAGCAGTGATTAGGAGTTTTGACAGGTGGAGACACATGTCAGATATAGTTAAGAAAAACCTTCCTGTTCATGGACGCGAGTGCTGGGGCAGCACCACACTCCTTCTTGTTCTGCAGAGTGGATATTGCATAAACAGTATGTTGTGATCACAGAGGAGGCAGAATCACCTGATGTTCCAAGGCTTCCAGACTTCTTCCAGCAGTGCATAGAGTAGTGGCTTGATGGACATTCAGAAGCTGATCTGTGAGAAAGAAGCCCCAGTCCTTGAGAGGGGGGAGATAACAGCCTATGAGCAGGACGAAACAGCAAAACATTTGTTGCCAAACACCTGAGACTTAAGGAAGGGTCTGCCACGATAGCACATTTGAACTTGATGCAGGAGAAGAGAAAATATATCAGTAACCTCACTGGTGATCTGAGCTCAGGAGCTAAAATTCAATCAGGGAGAGTTGTATCCACAAAACACAGATCACGCATGGTATTGAAGCTCTGAAGGGATCTTTTAGCTGCCATAATTACTTTTGAGTTGAGCTATATCTAAAGAGATCATACAATTTTATAGAAAAACTATTATGAAACAAGACTGAGCCATAAATGAGGAAATCATTTGTGCTCTTTGATCATATGAACTCAATAGGAACAATGTGTAGGTCACATGGCAACTGTTAGTGGACCCAGGATGTACAAGTCCTCATAGAAGCCAGCGAGACGTCAAGGAGATGCTCTGTGGGTTATTGCCTTCCCCCACAGTGGTCGGGCTCATGTGAGACACAGCTGGGCACAGCAAAGAAGAAGGTATAATATCATGTCATCTGCAAATAGTGATAGCTTGACTTTTTCCTTGCCTATCTTGATGTCCTTAATGTCCTTTTCTTCTCTGACTGCTATGGC
Organism: Cryptotis parvus; assembly: GCA_021461705.1. Taxonomy (NCBI): domain Eukaryota; kingdom Metazoa; phylum Chordata; class Mammalia; order Eulipotyphla; family Soricidae; genus Cryptotis; species Cryptotis parvus. Next base: position 86,330 of record JAJIBD010000864.1, read on the forward strand.
AAGTACTTCCAGTACTATATTGAATAGAAGTGGTGAGAGTGGGCAACCTTGTCTTGTCCCGATCTTAGCGGGAAGGCTTTTAGTTTTTCCCCATTGAGAATGATACTGTGGGCTTTTGGTAGATGACTTTGAGTATATTGAGGAAGTTTCCTTCAATCCACCCCTTTTTTTTGCTTTTTTTGGGTCACACCGGCAATATTCAGGGGTTTCTCCTGGCTCTGCACTCAGGAATTACTCCTGGCGGTGCTCGGGGGACCATATGGGATGCCAGGGATCAAACCCGGGCTGGCACAGGCCATGTGTAAGGCAAGCCCCCTACCGCTGGACTGTCACTCAGGCCCCTCAATTCCCATTTTCTGAAGGAGATTTTATCTCAGGGAGTCACCTCTGGCACTTGTGAAGCTTGAGCCTAAGGGCCCACATAAATATCTGCATTTCAGTAGGATCATTTACCTGGCTTCATCTTTAGATAGCCCAGCCCACAATGGACTGGGCTGGAAGGTTTTGGTGGGCTTCATCTATAAAATAAGCTAGGAGAAAGGAGAAAGGACTTTTGGCCAGTTGGCTTCTCCTTGCTCTCTGCCCTCTCCTCCCGCCTCTCCATTCTCTCTTCCCTGTAAGGCCTTAGCACGTGGTAGCAGCCACTGTGGCCTAGAATCCTAAACCTACATGTGGCCGCAGCCCAGCTAGGAACCTAAAGTCTGGGGTTTTCCCATACTGAATTGTATACCAGAACCTATGAAAATGAATCCTTTTAAAACTGTGCTGGGCTCCTGAGTTTTCATCCATTCCCGCCGGCTTCTGAGATAGAAGGGAATTCATTCCTGGATATCATTGGGGACCCCAGTGACTCCCTGACAGTCATCCCCACATGTTTTGCTATCTCCAACAGATTCATTTCCTTCAAATGAAAATTTGAAGGAAAATTTAATTCTTATTTCCTATTAGAAAAATTAACTCCTATTTCATAGTCAAAATTAATATTGTAGAATAAAATGTATTATCTTAATGTTATTGGAAAAGTTATGTAATTAATAAACCAGGTATGTATCAATAAAATATCTATAAAATAAATCAGAATGACTCTTTAGAAAATATTCACAGTTTTCAAAGTTTAACTATTACGCTAAAGAGTGACTGGCTTTCACTGTGAACTGTCATGGGATAAATGGGGCAATGATTGAAAATATGTGCTTGCTGTCAAACATTCACAATTTTGAGGTACAAAAGAAATTATTTTTTAAATTCCCATAAGCAATTCACAGATGGCTTTTTAAATTTCACAGTGAACTTTATCTGTAGCTGATTGGACATATAAGCCTAATTTACCAGTGGAAATAGTAACTGTATCTTCCAAGTATTTTACTGTTTTATTTACTATATTTATTCAGCCACATGTATCTAATATCACTCAAGATTTTTTCATAATTAGGAGATGTAATGTTTCTATAGAACAGTCTGCATCTTGCCATAACTTCCTCAGCTCTTGATTTAACAAGGGTGCATACAAATTTCTAACATATATGGAAATGCAACATTCTAGAGTAATTGCAATTTTGTTTGTTTTAATCACCCTTGGATTCCAAGAATGGTTTATCTTCAGTTACTTAAGTGTTTTCAATTGTACCTTAGAGGGGAAAGTGTTGGGAAGTACCTTCATAAGAAATAAGAAGGCAGTGTAGACAAATATCGAAGACAAAGATAAAGTCTGGTGTCAAATTACCTGCTCTCTCTGAAGGCCAGGTCTGTGTAGCTAATGTTTGCAATTCTGTCACTCTGAGTTAGGGCTGCAAACTTTCCATTTTTAAGCCAAATTAATTATGAAATATAAACAGTGTTCCTGGCACCAGTAGTTGAAAAATTAGTATTTGAATTTCCTGTTTTAATATGAATTAAATTTGCAACTATGAAAGTTCAGATTTGATTTAGAGATGATTCATAAATAAAAGTAATAAAGCATATTGAGGCTATGTTCTGACAGATTTTTTTTAATCTGCCGGATATTATAAATAAAATAGATCATGTGATGAAGGGTATACACTTGTTGCTATTAAGCATGTTTTCAATTTTTCTTTGAGTCTATTTAGTGAAAATAGAAAATAAGTCTTATGACCCGTGATTCGGCATATTTAATGAAATATATGTGCATTTTCAACTCTATGTAGGTCTCAGTGCTTAAATTGCAATAAACCATAAGTATTTTCAAAACCATAGATATACTTGCTATGGTCTCAGATTTTCCTCTCAGAATATAAGATGATAAGTTCTAACTTGTGATTTTAACTTATTCAGAAGTAGGTTCTATGTTGATGTAATAAATGCCCAATGTTGTTACTAGGAGGGGTATAGTTTAACATGGCAAGTGTTCTTACAGGACGGGACAAAGACACTCAGCAGAAAACCAACTGTTCATGGAAGAATAGAATATAACATGAAACAATTCATCTAAAATCTGGGGAGACTAGAATCTAGAAGTTGGTTGAGAAAATAGAGGGCCTTCCAATATATGCTTTGCTAGAACACATTGAGTTTGGATTTCCAGAATACTGGAAACAAAGGGAATAAATTCCTGTTGCTATAGAAACCCAGTTTGTGATATTTTGTTCCGTTCCTTCCATGAAGCTGAAACCCATAAATGAGGAAACAGCCAAATACTCTGAAGGAGTCCCTGAAAAAGTTGGGAGCATAAACATTAGAATGAACAGTCTTTCAGCCCAAAAATCCTCTGCCTGATGATCAGCAGTTCACTCCTGCTGCTTCCCAGAAATCAACTAAAATTGAGACTATTAAACCATTTACAGAGATAATCCATTCAGCAAAGAAAATGTGAAAAACAGAATCTGTAAGCCATGTTACTTTTTTTTTTTTGATTTTAGGTTCCATGTTTTACAAACTCGGGGGATTTATGTAGGAATTCATGCATAAATACTCCTCAAGTGCCACATCCTCCAACCAAGGGTCCCCCTGCCCCTCCACAACTGTCTCGGTGCTCCCTTTCACCCTCCACCCAACAGTCACCTCTACGAAAGATAGTTCTGCTTCTGTTGCCTGAGGGTAATTGTTAGCGCCTTTCAGTGTTTCTTTTGTATTATATATGAGAGAGATAATTCAGTGTCTTTCTCCTTCAATATACTTCCCTCAGGATGATACTCTCTCAGATATGTTCATCACTTCACTTGTCTTCCCATTGTTCATCAATTTGCTCAAGCAGGCACCAGTAATATCTCCACACATCCTGTCGCATGCTAGTGTAGTCCAAGGGCAACTGCTAGCTCTAGGAACACGAAGACCCTCAAACCATTCCTTCAGGTCATGGGAATGAGGTCTATACTTGTTACTGGTTTATGGTATATCAAAAATGACATGGATAGCTTTTCCAGGCTCTGCCGGGGTGGGGGTATACTCTCAGTAGTAGGCTCTCATCTCATTTATTTGCTGATGAACCACGTGGCAGCAAAAGCAGCCACACGCAACAGGGGGAGAGATTGGTTTTTCTCTTGGGTGGAGCTCTGACGAGCTGTGGAGTCAGGATGTTGAGAATGACTGCCCTCCTGGTGTGGGGGTTCCTCTGGCTTCTTGCAAGGCTCTATTGGGATGGTGGGCCACGGCTAGAACCTACCTTCCCTACCGGGTGCCTCATGATCAGCTGAGCACAGGCAGAGCCAGTAGCAGCTCTGCCCCATGTATCTGAGTCTCTGTATCAGGCATACTTGGGTTTGACAGAGTTCCACTGTAGGGTGGAACTCTGATGAGCAGGGTTTGAGATTGGCTTTTCTCTTGGGTGGAGCTCAGACACATCGGGCAGAGCTGCTACCGACTCTCCCTATGCTCAGCTGATCATGAGGCACCCGGGGAGGGAAGGCAGGTTCTAGCCCTGGCCCACCATCCCAATAAAGCCTCACAAGAAGCCAGAGGAACCAACCCCCACACTATGAGGGCAGTCATTTTCAATATACAGACTCCACAGCTTGTCAGAGCTCCACCCAAGAGAAAAGCCAATCTCAAGCCCTGCTCATTAGAGTACCACCCTAAAGATATGTTCATATAGCAGCAAATTACATCGCTTTCTTCTTTTCTTATCACTCAACTAATATTCCATTGTGTGTATGTGCCATAAATTTTTTTCCAGTCGTCTGTCCTTCAACAGTTGGTTGTTTCTAGATTTTGGCTGCTGTCAATAGTGTGTCAAATCTCCGAGGAATTGTTTGCATAAATAAGACTGGAAAATGACATTGAATGTCAACTAAAAATTTTTAAGTTATTGATTACTCGTCCTCCCATTGTTCATCAATTTGCTTGAGCAGGCACCAGTAACATCTCCATTCATTGGAAATGAGGTCTATTATTTGTTACTGTTTTTGGGATATCGAATACACCACAGGTAGTTTGCCAGACTCTGCCATGGCACTGGGTTTATCTCAGGAGGGCCATTCTTTTCCTATGTCAGACCATCAATCATCCTGGGCCCATGTCACAGAGCCCTGGGTGTAGACAAGCCTATCTCCTGTCAGTCACCTGCTGACACAGCCCGCACCACAGCCACACCTGCAACACCTTAAGTTATTGATGCTGGGTAAAAACATCACAACATATTTTACTAAATTCATTGTTGGATAAAACTACAGAGGGTGCAACCTGGGTAGCACAGAGAATGTTTCATTTTTAAAAAATTTAATTTCCTTATTGGAAACAATAATTTCCTTATTAGAAACTCTTGAGCTCATTCGCCAACGTGGCAAGGCGCGAGCCTCAGGAGACCAAATGCTAACGTCCAAGCTTGCTAAAAAGGTACAGAGAAGAGATAAAAGAAGACCTCAAAGACAGAAGAGCAGAAATACTGGAAGATGCAGCAGAAGCTGGCAAAAAGCATTCACACTGCCCGCCTGTCCTTCACCAACTATAAGACCAAGATGACTGCCCTCTGAAGCCCTGATGGATCTATCACATCTTCCAGAAAGGCAATGGAGAAGATTATCCAGGACTTCTACTCAAATCTCTTTGATACCCACATCCACCTGCCCACATACCAAATTCCACAGGATGGATATGTCATTCCCAACGTTCTCCCTTCTGAAATCCAACATGCCTTCTCATCGGTAAAGAAGGGAACAGCACCAGGCCCAGACAAAGTCAGACCCGAACACCTGAAGAATCTGCCATCGGTACTCATCAATACACTAGCTCGGCTCTTCACACGCTACCTGTCTGAATTCAAAGTGCCCTCCCAATGGAAAACCAGCAGGACAGTTCTACTGTTCAAGAAGGGAGATATTCACGATATCAGCAACTATCGCCCCATCTGCCTGTTGTCCGTCATCTACAAGCTGTTTACACGAGTCATCCTGAACAGATTAGCAGAACACTAGATGAAGGACAACCATGCGAGCAAGCAGGCTTCCAGAAAGGATTCAGCACAATCCACCATATCCACACAGTAACCAAGCTCATTGAGGTTTGTAGGGAATACAAGATGCCGCTCTGTCTCATGTTCATTGATTTACAGAAAGCCTTTTATTCTGTGGAGACTAGAGCGGTCATCGAAGCCCTAGCCAAACAGGGCGTTCAAACCCAATACATCAAGATCCTTCGTGAGCTGTATTACGGATTCACCACCAGGATCTCACCATTCTACAAAGAAGTGATCATTAATGTGAAAAGAGGGGTTCGACAGGGTGATACCATCTCACCAAAACTCTTCAGTGCCACCCTCGAGAACATCATGCAACAATTAGAATGGGAAGGAATGGGAGTGAAGATAGATGGTCGGCAACTACACCACCTCTGCTTCGCTAATGACATCTTTCTAATAACACCAAACATCAGCCCAGCGGCACAAATGTTGGCTGACTTCGACCAAGAATGTGGAAAGATAGGTCTACAGCTGAATCTAAAGAAAACTATGTTCATGAAGAATGAACTAGTTCTAGAGGCCCCATTCACTCTCAATGGAACAAACATCTCTGAATGCAGCAGTTATGTGTACCTACGTCGAGAAATCAACATGATGAATGACCTAAAACCTGAGCTGCGCAGGATGAAGTGAGCGGCATGGAATGCCTTCAAAGGCATCGAAGAAATAGCTAAAAGGACAAAGAACCTCCGGCTCCGGGCACATCTCTTCAACTCCACCGTTCTCCCTGCATTAACATACGCTTCAGAGACCTGGGCCCTATGAAAGCAGGATGAGAATGCTATTCGGGTCTCCCAGAGAGGAATCGAAAGAGCTATGCTTGGAATATCACGCCTCATTCAAGTGAGAGAGGGAATCGGAGTTCTGACCTCCGTCACTATTCCAGAATCAGGGATGCTGTTTCCTTTGCCAAGGCATCAAAAATCTGATGGGCTGGACATGTAATGTGATTTGGAGACAACCGCTGGACTAGAGCCGTTACCGACTGGATCCCACGGGATGTCAAAAGATCACGTGGCCGCCCACCTACAAGATGGTCAGACTTCCTTGTAAAGACCCTGGAGGAACGATTTGAGGCTCTTCATATTCTTGAATCAACCAGATGCCATTGGGCTACATTGGCACGTTATAGGGTCCAATGGAAATGTTACTGGCACCCGCTCGAGCAAACCGATGAATAATGGGATTCAAGTGATCAAGTGATCAAGTGATTGAAACAATATGAGATACACAGATACAAAATTGTTCACTATTAGCTTTCAATCATATAATGGTTCATTTAAAGTTTCTTAACTACGGCACATTTATACAATGGAATACTACACAGACATCATGAAAAAATAAATCATAAATTGCTTAGGAATAATTGGACATGGAGAGTATCATACTGAGTGAAGTGAGTCTGAAAGAGGATTAGACATAGAATAACTGCACTCATTTGTTAAATATTATATTATATATTATATTAAATATTATATTATGTATATTATATATATAGTATGATACTAATATCCAAGGACAGTAGAAACCTGGACAAGGAGGACTGGTCCAAGGTTGAAAGCATGTCACAAATGTGTGTTTGTGTGGGGAGGGGGCAATCATAGGGTGTTAGGACAGAGAATGAACCACTAGGTCCAAAATAATTGGAAATGATTACTCTGGACAAGAACTGAGTGCTAAAATTTCACTGTATCACTCTCTTCCCGTTTATCATCGATTGGATCAAGCAGGCACCAGAAATATCTCCATATGTCCTGTCTCATGCAAGTAGTGCCCAAGGGCACCTGCTCGATCCAGGAACATAAAGAGCCTCAACCATTCCATCAGGTCATGGGAATGAGGTCTAAAGTTGTTACTGGTATTTGGCATATCAAATACACACGGGTAGCTTGTCAGGCTCTGCTGTACAGGTAACATACTCTTGTAGTCATCTCTAAATCCAGAATTTATTGATGAACTATGCGGCCGCTACGCCACAAGAGCTGGGCTGTGATAGGCTGGACTGCTGGGTGGAGTTCTGATGAGAGGGAAGTCTGGAATTGGAAAATGGAGGCCCTCATGGAGTGGGAGGTCATCTGGCTTATTGTGAGGCTCTGCTGGGGTGGTGGGCCAGGGCTAGAACCAGCAATCCCTCCCGGGTGCCTCGTGAGCGGCTGGGCACAGGGAGAGCCAGTAGCAGCTCTGCCTATGTCTGTGAGTCTCTCGCTAAAAAGTTGGTAAAGGAATATTCATAATAGTCTTTCTATACCTATATTACTAACCATAATGACAAAACAGAACGAGAAAAAGAGAGAGACAGAGAAAGAGAGAGAAGAAAATTTCTTGCCACAGAGGCAGGCTAGGGGTGGGGGTGGGGATTGGTGGGAGATAAACTGGGGATGTTCGTGGTGGGAAACTACCCTGGTGAAGGGATGGGTGTTGGAACACTGTATAACTAAAACCCAATCATGAATAGCTTTGTAGCTGTGTATGTCATAGTGATTCAATGAAAAAAACTTTAAGAAGTAAAACAGCCAACCCTTCCCAAATAAAAGACATTTTAGTTAAAAGGTAGAAATCCTTTTTTAAAAATACATAGTTTCTTTCAAAATCAATACACAAAAGTCCATGGCTTTCCTATATGCAAAAATGAAAGAGGGGAAAGTGACATTAACAAAACAATACTGTTCACATTGTGCCACAGAAAATCAAGTACTTGGAATCAGCTTCACTAATAAGATAATGGACCTGTTTAAAGAAAACTACAAAACACTGCTTCAAGAAATAAGAGAAGGCTTGAGGAAATGGAAACACATTCCCTGCTCATGGATTTGGAAATTCAATATTGTGAAAATGACAATAATCCCTAAAGCATTATGCAGATTCAATGCAGTTCCTATAAGAATAACCATGACATTTTTAAAAAAATTGATGAAACACTTCTAAAATTCATATGGAACAATAAGCCCCCACGAATATCTAAAGCAGTCCTGGGGGTTGGGGGGGAGATGGAAGGCATCACCTTTGCCAACTTCAAACTGTACTCCAAAGCAGTAGTAATCAAAACAGAGTGGTATTGGAGTAAAAACAGATCCATGAACCTATGGAATAGAACTGAATATCCTGACATACATCCTCAAATATATGATAATTTGATCTTTGAAAAAAGGAGAAAAAATATGAAGTGGAGCAAGGAAAGCATCTTCAATAAGTGGTGCTGGGAAAACTGGACAGCTACGTGTAAAAATGGACTAAAGATCTCAATATCAGACCTGAGTCCATAAAGTACATTGAGGAAAACATAGGCAAAACACCTTAGAGGCAGGCTGGGGAGGGAGGGTTGTTGGAAGGGTGGTGGAGGGATGGGTGATGGAAAACTGTGTGGCTGAGACCCAATCATGAAAAGCTCTGCAATTGTATATCTCATGGTTGCATAATAAAATTTTTAAAAATAAGAAATAAAGCTATATAAAATTTCTTTCCATTCAGTTACAAAAACATAATTCATAGTTAAAATGTCAGATATCTTGGGACACCATACAGAGTACCTTGGAAAATAGAATCGCCATGTGTGTCTTCATGGAGCTGGATCTAATGGAGTTATTCCTTGGTAGGGTGACACCAATGTTACTACTTATTTAAACTGTCAGACATTCACCACATTCACTGCATTCCAAACTCTGTACGTTGACATCAGACATTCAATGGCTCCTTGGCATAGCCTCGTAGTCACAAAGCTCATGGTTTCTACACAGTATCACTTCACTTGTCTTCCCATTGTTCATCGATTAGCTCTAGTGGGCACCAGTGACATCTCCATATGACCTGTCACATACTAGTTAATCCCAAGGGCATCTGCTCGCTCCAGGACCATGAAGAGCCTCAAGCCATTCCTTCAAGTAATGGAAATGAGGTCTATAATCGTTACTGCTTTTTGGCATATCGATACAGTGTGAGTATCTTGCCAGGCTCTGCCATGTGGTTGGGATACTCTTGTAGTAGCCTCTCATCTTGTGCATTTATTGATGAAATGGGGAAAGATTGGCTTTTCTGCTGGGTGGAGCTCTGACAAGCTGTGGAGTCTGGATGTTGAAAATGGTGGCCCTCATGGTATTGGAGTTCCTCTGGCTTCTTGCTAGGCTCTGCTGGGATGGTAGCCCAGGGCTAGAACCTGCCTACCCTCCTGGGTTCCTCATGATCAGCTGGGCACAGGGAGAGCCGATAGCAGCTCTGCCCTGTATATCTGAGTCTCTGGGTCAGGCATACCAGGGCTTGAAATAGACTGCTATAGGGTTAGTCTCTGATGATATTATACACAGTATATTTCAAAATCTGTCTAATGAGTTAGGGATTTACTAGGCTGCCCTTTTCTATAGTGTTGAAATGTGAACTCAGACTGGACACTAAGAAGCCCACCAGTAGATTTGGGAAGATAATGTGGTCCAAGAAAAGGACCATATTGTTCTAGGATCTGTATTAAGTATGTGTTTAGTTGGAAACTCAAGTGACATAAACATACTAGATAAGAAAAAAAGAAATGAAATAAAATAGTCCAAGACCAACTGATAGGTGATAGACGAATTTTCCATATATATAACTTATTCCAGCTATGCTCAGTGGTTATTCCTGGTTCTGCACTTAGAAATTGCTCCTGACAGTGTTCAGGTGACCATATGGGATGCTAGGTATCAAACCCAAGTTGGTGCATGCAAGGCAAACATACTATCTGTATTATCGCTCCAGCCCCATATATATGACTTTTATATGTGCTTATATTTTTAAACAAATATATGACTTTTTCATTCTAGATAAGGTACCATATATTTACCTAGAATATTTAAGGGCAAGGTCTTCCATAAATTGATATGACACAGAATCAGAGTGGTTTTGTGCAGAGCTGTGAAGGTGGGAGACAGGCATGAAGGTGGGGGTCAGTAGGCAGATTCTGGGTCTATTGGGTCATCAGGGTTACCAGAACCGGAGTATTGGCAGTAGGGATGGATGCCTGCAGAAACAGCAGTAGGTCTCATTCCTGGGGCTTCAACAGAGAAGCAAAAATGGAGGTCATGAATGGTTTCTGGGTTTGATCTGAGCAATTATTTTGAAGAGACTGTTCCTTTTGAGATGAGTGACTCTGGGAATCAGCAAGTGAGACTCAGTTTTGGTGAGGGAGCAGCGCATTGGCAACATGGAGACAAAATCATCTTAAAATGCAGGTTATGGGGGTAGAGAGAGAGAAAGAGAGACATGGAGACAGAGAGAGACAGAGAGAAAGAAGAGGGAAAGACAAAGAGAAATAGTGGAAGAGAGAGGGGAGGACAGAGAGAATACAGCAGGCAAAGAGCTTGCCTTGCATTCAGTCGACCTGGGCTTGATTCCTTAGAAGCACATATGAGTCCCCTGAACATAGTGAAAGACCTGGGAAGCGCCCCTGAGTATAGAGAAAGCTCAGGTGCTGCTCCTGAGTATAGAGAGCCATAGGCAGTGCCCAGAATATAGAGAAAGCCCGGTACTGCCTCGAGTATAGAGAAAGCCCTAGGCATAGACTTGATTATAGAGAAAGCCCGGGTCCTGCTCCTGAGTATAGAAAAAGCCACGGACAGGGCCCCGAAGTACAGAGAAATCCCTGGGCACTGCCCCGAGTACAGAGAAAGCCCTGGGCACTGCCCCGAGTATAGAGAAAGCCCTGGGCACCTGCCCTGAGTATAGAGAAAGCCCTGGGCACCTGCCCTGAGTATAGAAAAAGCCCTGGGCACTGCCCCAAGTATAGAGAAACCCCTGGGTACTCCCCGAGTATAGAAAAAGCCCTGGGCACTGTCCCGAAGTATAGAAAAATCCCTGGGCACTGCCCCGAGTATAGAGAAAGCCCTGGGCACTGCCCCAGTACAGAGAAAGCCCTGGGCACTGCCCCGAGTATAGAGAAAGCCCTGGGTACTGCCCCGAGTCTAGAGAAAGCCCTGGGCACTGCCCCGAGTATAGAAAAGCCCCTGGGCACTGCCCCGAGTATAGAAAAAGCCATGGACAGTGCCCCGAGTACAGAGAAAGCCCTGGGCACTGCCCCCAGTACAGAGAAAGCCCTGGGCACTGCCCCAAGTATAGAAAGCCCCTGGGCACTGCCCCTAGTATAGAGAAAGCCCTGGGCACTGCCCCGAGTACAGAGAAAGCCCTGGGCACTGCCCCGAGTATAGAGAAAGCCCTGGGCACTGCCCCGCAGTACAGAGGAAGCCATGGGCAGTGCTCCTGAGTATAGAGAAATGCCCTTGATAGTGCTCGTAAGAATAGAGAAAGCCCTGCACAGTGTGAGGTCAGCACTATCCAGATGCTAAATAAATAAATATAATTTTTAAAAAGTTTACCAGTCTTCTGGTGAGTAAAAGACCAAGGATGGAATATGTTTATGTCCTAATAATGAAAGGAAAAGATTGAGAGAACATGTGAGAAAATGTCAGTCAGGTGCCACCCAACAGTGATATGATCATTTATAATCATTTATAATACAGTAACTCTTCTTTCCAGACACCTCAGGAGAGTGACACAGGTCAAGGAATGATTCAATAAAGTAGAGTGAAGATACAGGTAACTATCAATAAAGAAGGAAGAAAATCACAGTGAAAATAAAAGAATTAATACACACACAAACACAATTCAAAGAAGCACTAAACCTATACAGCAGAGTTGCAGACTGTAATCAACATAAATAAATGTAGACTTTCATTTTTCATTGTCTTCTCAAAGTTCCAAACAGGATCGACCACCATCTCCTTTGTGCAAAAATTCTACTTAACACAATGGGGAGAAAAGGCTGCAAAGTTTAAGAAGAGAACTCCCAGAATGACCACCAACTAGGAACTCTTTGGTACTATTATGGAAACATGGAAAGATGCCATCATTGATGAGATCGATGAAGAATATAACTGACTGCTTCAGCACCTCCATGATTGTGCAAAGAATGCCGAGAGAGAAAGACACAAAAGGACGCCTGTCTTCAAAAACTCTCAAGGTCATTCACCAAAGTGGCAAGGCAAGAGCCTCAGGCAACCAAGAGCTAACATCCAATGCAGTGCAGAGAAGCGATAAAGGAAGACCTCAAAGAGAGAAGAACAGAAATACTGGCTGATGCAATAGAAGCCAGGAAAAGCATTCGCAACATCCACCTGTCCTTAGCCAACTATAAGACCAAGAAGACTGCCATCCAATATCCTGATGGATCAATCACATCTTCCAGAAAGGCAATGGAGAAGAATATCCATGACTTCTACTCAGTTCTCTTTGATAGCCTTGTCCACCTGTCCACATATCAAATTCCGTAGGATGGATATATAGTTCCGACATTCTGCCTTCTGAAATCTGACATGCCATTTCGTTCGTAAAGAAGCAAACATTACCCGACCCAGACAAAGTCAGACACAAACACCTGAAGAATCTGCCATCAGTACTCATCAATACACTGACTCAACTCTTCACACACTACCTGTCTGAATGCAAGGTGCCCTCCCAATGGAAAACCAGCAGAACAATTCTACTGTTCGAGAAGGGAGACATCTACTACATTGACAGCTATCGCACCAACTGCCTGTTGTCTGTCATCTACAAGATGTTCACTCGAGTCATCCTGAACAGGATTGGCAGAAAATTAGATGAAGGACAACCATGCAAGCAAGCTTGCTTCCAACAGGATTCAGCTCAACTGACCATATACACATGGTAACCAAGCTCACTGAGGTTTGTAAGTAGTTCAAGATGACTCTCTGTCTCATGTTCATTGATTTAAGCAAAGCTTTTGAATCTGTTCAGACAAAGCGGTCATTGAAGTTGTAGCCAAACATGGCGTTCAAACCCAATACATCAAGATCCTTTGTGAGCTGTATTATGGATTCACCACCAGGATCTCACCATTCTACAAGGGAAGTGATCATTGATGTCAAAGAGGGGTTTGTCAGGGTTCTTCAACAGAGAATGTGGAACGATAGGTCTGCAGCTGAATCTCAACAAAACAATATTCATGAAAAATGAACTTGTTCCAGAGGCCCCATTCACTCTCAATGGAACAAACATCTCTGAATACAGCAGTTATGTGTACCTAGGTTGAGAAGTCAACATGATGAACGACCTAAAACCTGAGCTGCGCCGGAGGAACAGAAAGGCATGGAATGACTTCAAGAGCATCGAAGAAATAGCTGAAAGGACAACGAACCTCCAGTTCGGTCACATCTCTCGACTCCACCATTCTCCTTTCATTAATATATACCTCAGAAACCTGGGCTCTAAGAAAGCAGGATGAAAATGGTATTTGGGTCTCCCAAAGAGGAATTGAAAGAGCTATACTTGGAATATCACGCCTCACTCAAGTTAGAGAATATATCTGGAGTTTCGATCTCAATTGATAATCCAGAGTCAGGGATACTGTCTCATTTGCCAAAAGCATTAAAAATCAGATGGGCTGGACATGCAATGTGATTTGGAGATGACCACTGGACTAGAGCCATTACTGACTGGATTCCACGGGACGTCAAAAGATCACATGGCCGCCCACCTACATGTAGTCTGACTTCTTAGTCAAGACCCTGAAGAAATGATTTGAGGTTCTTCTTATTCCTGGAAGCAAGCAGATTCCATTGGGCTACACTGGCATGTGATAGATCAAAGGGAAATGTTATTGGCGCCAGCTCGAGCAAATCAGCGAATGACCAAACACTCCTAAAATTGGTATGAATAATTAACTCCCCGACACAGGTACACCCGGCAGAGCAGAAACCAGCTTTCCCCGTTGAACCCCCTGCACTCCATGGAAAACAAGAGCAACTTCCGACCCGAGTCCACCATCCCGATGGAGCCTCGGAGGAGCCCAGAGAAACCCCCACACCTTGCTGGCAGCGATCTGAGTCACAATCCACACTCTGCAGCTGGTAAGATCTCCCCCAGCATATTAATCCAGTCTCCAGCCCACAGATTAATCCAGTCTCCAGCCCAGCTTGTCAGAAACCCAGCCTACAAGGACCCGCCCTGCAGAGACCCGCCCTTCAGAGGAGAGTATTTCAAGCCCAGGAATGCTTGAGCCTAAGACACAGGTACACCCGGCAGAGCAGAAACCAGCTTTCCTTGTTGCGGGGCCGCTGCGCGCCGCACGACTTACCTCCAAACTACCACAAATATTCTACCCACCCCTCTGAGAGAGCCCCCACAAAGTAATGAGAATATAGTGCCCGCATGGCAGAGCCTGGCAAGCTGTCAGATGCGTGTTCGATATGCCAAATCCAGTAACAAAAATGTTTATTTTCCTGACCCCGAAAGAGCCCTTAATACGGCAGCAGTAAGAAAGGCAAACAAGCAGTTCCTGATAAAATTTCAAGGCTGTCCTAGGCTGACAAAATGAAGAAGGACTAAAATGACTATCTGTACTTTCAATGCACGCACACTGGCAACGGAAGCATATATTGAGGATCTGATGCTGCAAGCAAGAAAGATCAAGTACGACATCATTGGTCTGACTGAGACGAGGAGGCGCCAGCCGCATCATGCTGTATTTGACACCGGAGAAGAATTGTTCCTTGGAACATGTGATGAAAAGAGGCGTCGGTGGCGTTGGTGTCCTTGTCAACACGAACATGGCTGTCAACATTGATTCATTTGAATGCCTAACAAACCGAATAGGACGATTACACTTGAGGAGATGTGGCCCACTGCCAGCAATTTCTATTTTCATTGTCTATGCACCAACATCCACATACAAAGAAGATGAAATTGAGAAATTCTACATGGAATTGGAGGAGTTCTATAAAAAAGATCACACCTTCTACAAGATCATAGTCGGTGATTTTAATGCCAAGATAGGACCTAGAAGATCGGCTGAAGAACTCCACATCGGGACCCATGGCCTAGAATGGAACGAACAAGGTGAGAGACTATCTGGAGTTCATCATGTCCACCAAGACTATTCAAGGGAACTCACAGTTTCAGAAAGCTGAAGTGAAACGTTGGACATGGGAATCTCCTGGCGGACAGTTCCACAATGAAATTGACCACATCATCTTCAATCGACGGTTTTGTCTGACCGATGTTGCTGTCGTCCCCAAATTCCAGACAGGATCGACCACCGTCTCCCTTCGTGCAAAATTCTACTTCCCGCAACGGGGAGAAAATGCTGCAAAGTTTAAGAAGAGAACTCCCAGAACGACCACCAACTGGGAACTCTTTGGCACCATTGCGGCAATATGGGAAGATACCATCATTGATGACATCGATGAAGAATACAACCGACTGGTTCAGCACCTCCATGATTGTGCGAAGAATGCCGAGAGAGAGAAAGACACAAAAGGACGCTTGTCTTCAGAAACTCTTGAGCTCATTCGCCAACGTGGCAAGGCGCGAGCCTCAGGAGACCAAATGCTAACGCCCAAGCTTGCTAAACAGTGCAGAGAAGCGATAAAAGCAGACCTCAAAGACAGAAGAGCAGAAATACTGGAAGATGCAGCAGAAGCCGGGAAAAGTATTCGCACTGCCCGCCTGTCCTTCGCCAACTATAAGACCAAGATGACTGCCCTCCGACGCCCTGATGGATCTATCACATCTTCCAGAAAGGCAATGGAGAAGATTATCCAGGACTTCTACTCAAATCTCTTTGATAGCCACATCCACCTGCCCACATACCAAATTCCACAGGATGGATATGTCATTCCCAACGTTCTCCCTTCTGAAATCCGACATGCCATCTCATCGGTAAAGAAGGGAACAGCACCAGGCCCAGACAAAGTCAGACCCGAACATCTGAAGAATCTGCCGCCGGTACTCATCAATACACTAGCTCGGCTCTTCACACACTACCTGTCCGAATGCAAGGTGCCCTCCCAATGGAAAACCAGCAGGACAGTTCTACTGTTCAAGAAGGGAGACATTCACGACATCGGGCAACTATCGCCCCATCTGCCTGTTGTCTGTCATCTACAAGCTGTTTACACGAGTCATCCTGAACAGGATTAGCAGAACACTAGATGAAGGTCAACCATGCGAGCAAGCAGGTTTCCGGAAAGGATTCAGCACAATCGACCATATCCACACAGTAACCAAGCTCATTGAGGTTTGTAGGGAGTACAAGATGCCACTCTGTCTCACGCTCATTGATTTACAGAAAGCCTTTGATTCTGTGGAGACTGAAGCAGTCATCGAAGCCCTAGTCAAACAGGGTGTTCAAACCCAATACATCAAGATCCTTCGTGAGCTGTATTACGGATTAACCACCAGGATCTCACCATTCTACAAAGAAGTGATCATTGATGTCAAAAAGAGGGGTTCGACAGGGTGATACCATCTCACCAAAACTCTTCAGTGCCACCCTCGAGAACATCATGCGACAATTAGAATGGGAAGGAATGGGAGTGAAGATAGATGGTCGGCAACCACACCACCTCTCCGCTTCGCTGATGACATCGTTCTAATAACACCAAACATTAGCCAAGCGGCACAAATGCTGGCTGACTTTGACCGAGAATGTGGAAAGGTAGGTCTACAGCTGAATCTGAAGAAAACTATGTTCATGAGAAATGAACTAGTTCCAGAGGCCCCATTCACTCTCAATGGAACAAACATCTCTGAATGCAGCAGTTATGTGTACCTAGGTCGAGAAGTCAACATGATGAATGACCTAAAACCTGAGCTGCGCAGGAGGAAGAGAGCGGCATGGAATGCCTTCAAAGGCATCGAAGAAATAGCTAAAAAGGACAAAGAACCTCCGGCCCGGGCACATCTCTTCGACTCCACCGTCTTCTCCCTGCATTAACATACGCCTCAGAGACCTGGGCCCTACGAAAGCAGGATGAGAATGCTATTCGTGTCTCCCAGAGAGGCATCGAAAGAGCTATGCTTGGAATATCACGCCTCACTCAAGTGAGAGAAGGAATCCGGAGTTCTGACCTCCGCCGCTATTCCAGAATCAGGGACGCTGTCTCGCTTTGCCAAGGCATCGAAAATCAGATGGGCTGGACATGTAATGCGATTTGGAGACAACCGCTGGACTAGAGCCGTTACCGACTGGATCCCACGGGATGTCAAAAGATCACGTGGCCGCCCACCTACAAGATGGTCAGACTTCCTTGTTAAGACCCTGAAGGAACGGTTTGAGGCTCTTCATATTCCTGAATCAACCAGATGCCATTGGGCTACATTGGCACGTGATAGGGTCCAATGGAAATGTTACTGGCGCCGCCCCCGAGCAAATCGATGAATAACGGGATTCAAGTGATCAAGTGATCAATTAACTCCCACAAATAGCTAAAGCAATCCTTGGGAAAAAGAAGTTGGCAGGTATCACTTTCCCCAACCTCAGACTCTACTACAAAGCATTTGTAATTAAACCAGCATGCTGTTTGTATAGAGACAGATGTCTAGACCTATGGAATAGAACTGAATATCCTAAAACACATTCTCAAATATACAATCACTTAATCTTTGATAATGGAGCAAAAAATACTAAGTGGAGCAAAGAAAGCCTATTCAACGAATGGTGCTGGGAAAACTGGGCAGCTACATGTCAAAAATGAACATAGACCTCCTTCTAATGCCATGCACAAAAGTCAGATCAACATGAATTATAGATCTCAATGTAGACATGAATCTATAAGGTACATCAAAAAGAAAAATAGGAAAAATACTCTACGACATTGAAACTAAAGGTATTTTCAAAGATGAAACACCACTGAAAAAAGATGAAACAGTGGTGTTTCATCTTTTAAAACAAATGGAAGCAATGATAAACAAATGGGTTTTTATAAAACTGAAAAGATTTCGCACCTCAAAAGAAACAGTGATCAAGAAAAAAAAGACAATCCACAGAGTGGGAAATAATATTCACCCAATACCCATCTGATAAGGGCTATATCCAGGATATATCAGGCACTAGTAGAACTTTATAAGAAGAAAACAGCCAACCCCATCAAAAAATTGGGAGAAGAAATGAACAGAAGCTTAAAAAAAAGAAATTTGAATTGTCAAAAAGGCACATGAAAAAAGTGCTCTTCATCATTAATCATCAGGAAGATGCAAATCAAAGCAACAATGAGGTATCATCTCACACCACAGAAACTGGCACACATCCAAAACAACAAGAACAATCAGTGCAGGCATGGATGCGGGGAAAAAGGGACTCTCGTCCACTTTTGGTGAGAGTGCTGACTGGTCCAGCCCTTTTGGAAAACAATATGAACATTCCTGCAAAAACTAGATATCAAGCTCCCATTTGACCCAGCAATACCACTCCTGGGAATATACCCTGGAGATCCAAAAACACATAGCAGAAATACTATCTGTACTTCCTTATTCATTGAAGTTCTATTCACAATAGCCAGAATCTGGAAACAACCTAAATGCCCAAAAATAGAGGATTGGCTAAAGAAACTGTGGTATAGCTACACAATGGAATACTATGCAGCTGTCAGAAAAGACTGTCATGAAATTGACCTTCAAATGGATGGACATGGAGACTATCATGCTGAGTGAAATTACTTGGAAAGGACGGGTATAGAATGACTACATTCTAATGGGATATAAATATATACCAGGTTCTAATAAGTGTGGGAAATGGTAATCTCAGACTAGAACTCGCCATTGAATATACACAAGGAGACTTACATGATAAACCCTACATATCTAAAGGGCAAGCCACAATAAGTAAAAAGAAGAGAGATATACAGAGACAGAGAAAGAGAGAGACAGAAAGAGAGGAAAATAAAAGGTCTCTGCTATAGAGGCAGGCTGAGGGTTGGTGGGAGGGAATGTGGAGACATTGGTGGTGGGAATGGGGCACTGGTGGAGGGACGGGTGCTGGAACACTGTATGACAGAGAACTAATTATGAACACCTTTGTAATTGTATATCTCATGGTAGTATAATAAAATCACTATCACTATCACTATCTTCCCTTCATCATCTATTTGCTAGAGCGGGCACCAGTAATATCTCCATATGTCCTGTCTCATGCTAGTAGAACCCAAAGGCATCTGCTTGCTCCAGGAACATAAATAGCCTCAAACCATTATATTAGGTCATGGGAATGACCTAATATAAATGTTACTGGTATTTGGCATATCAAATATGACACTAGCAGCTTGCCAGGCTTGCCGTGCTGGTGGCATACTCTTGTAGTCACCTCTAAATAAAGTACTTATTGATGAACTGCGCAGCTGCTAGCGGCCACGTGAGCCAGACTGTGATAGTCTGGTCTGCTGGGTGGAGTTGTGACGAGAGGGAAGTCTGGACGTGGAAATGGCAGCCCCCATGGAGTAGGGGGGTTGTCTGGCTTGTTGTGAGGCTCTGCTGGGGTGGCAGGCCAGGGCTAGAACCCGCCATGCCTCCTGGGTGCCTCATGAGCGGCTGGGCAAAGGGCAGAGTAGCAGCTCTGCCCCATGTCTGAGAGTCTCTGGTTCAGAATACCTGGGCCGGAGGGAAAAAAACTGCTGCAGGGTGGCTGTCAATGATCTGGGCTGTGATAGTCTGGTCTGCAGGGTGGAGTTGTGATGAGAAGGAAGTCCGGAGGTGGAAGATGGTGTAATAAAAAGGCAAAAAAAAAATGCATTGAACAGCTCAGTATTATACCCAGATACACAGGGCACCTGGAATGGAGAGATAATGCAGCAAGTAGCGTGTTTTCCTTACAGCTGCCGACACTGGTTCGATTCCCAGAGCCTCATAAGGCCTCTGAGCCAGTTCAGTATCCTTGAACTCTGAGCCAGGTATAAGCCCCCTTAGCATAGTCTGGTGTGGCCCAAAAAACAGAAACAAAAACGAATTCATATGACACATTGAGGGGAAATGCATGGACCTCTCCTCTCCATGCTCTCAAAGCAATCTGCAGTGACCTGAGAACAGTGGCTAAGAAAACAGAAACAAAAATAAACATAGAGGCTGCCTCAAAGTAATAAGTCTCTGTAGGGTGAGAGGAATGACAACTAGAGCAGAAAGTGATTAGGAGAAAATGTCCTCTCGCCAGACATCTGAAAAAGCACCCATGTCAAAGACTTACGAAAAACTCACAGAATTTAAGTTACAACAAAAATCCTATCAAACAATGGGGTGGATAGTTAAACAAACATTGCCTCCAAGAAAACAAATAGATGGCCAACGGGTGTATGAAAATGTGCTTTTCATCTTGTCATCAGGGAAATGCGTTTCAAAACAGCGGTGACCTAACACTCACATGCTCTTAAAATTGGCACACAGGAAGAACAGTAAAACAACCAGTACTGGCGGAGATGAGAGGGAAATGCACACTCATTGCCTTCTAGGGAGCCAACGGGCTCAGTCACTGTGGAACAAAAGCATGGAAGCTTATCAAAAATAATTAAGAATTGAGTTTACATGTGACCCAGCAATTCCACTTCTTGACTTCTCTATATCAAGAGCCCAGAAACTAGAAAATCTAAAAGATATTGCACTTTTATGTTTCTTTGCAATGTCTTCACAATAGTCAAGATCTGGAGAGAACCCAAATGTCCAAGGACAGATGAGTGAGTAAAAACTTTGTGGTGCATATAACCAAGGGAATGTTAGCCAGCACAAGAAAGATTAAATCTTGCAGCCCACTGCCATGTGGAAAAAGCAAGAGGGTTTTATGCTGAGCAAAAGGATTCAAAGCCATAAGAACAGATATGAATGATCTCTCTCATATATAGAATGTACAGAAACATAGTAAGGGAATAAAATTGGCAATGATAACAGACCCTGAGAGCCAGGTTAGAGAACTAAGATGCAGGTGAGGGCCAGGTGACTGGGGCAGTGTTGGGGAAACTGAGGATCTGGTGGTAGGAGTGGAGAGGAACATTCACTGCAGGCCACACCACTACTAACAGCTCGTAAAGCTGCTGACATAGGCAAACATCTTTCATGACATAAAGGTGACCAGAATTTCAGAGACTTATTTTTTATGTGTACAAGTCCCCAGATGGAAATCAAAATACATCGTGAATACAGGAAAAATATTTATCAGGATACTTCTATGTACGCTGATGATTGATCCAGAATATATGAAATATTGGGGCCCAAGCAATACTTAGTAAATAACCCATTGTTTTCTTGCATGTGGTTTGCCCAGGTTTAATTCCTGGCACCTCATTTGGTCCCCTGTGCACTGCCAGGAGTGATCCCTGAGTGCAGAGTCAGGAGTAAGCTCTAAGCACCACTGGGTATGCCCCCCCAAAAAAATATCAAATGCATAGGTGTAATGCGTAAATGAAAATATATATTTTAAGCTTAAAAACACATTATTCATTATGGTAAGCAACATCATTTTTTAAAAGTTCAATATATTGCAATTTAATTTATGTGCCAATTTGCTAAAACAGGGTAGGATAGTTTCAATGACCAGATAGAAAGATGATTGAAAGAAGGCAAGAGAACATGTATGCTAATTCCAGAGTTGGGAGAGCAGTTAGGAGCGGTCTGAAGGTGCCCTCTCGACTCATTGATATTCTGGATCCAATGTGATGACGGTCAGCAGTTGGCTTGTCTTAAGAGAACCCCAACACAGCCTGCTGCTTTTATTGCAGCCCACCAAGCTAAAAGATGAGGAAAGGCTCCCAAGAACACACACTTACACAAAAACCTAGTATTAACTCCCTTCTCTAAGAGCCGAGTTTACATCCAGCACCCAGTGCAGAAGAGGGGGAAACGCACCCTAGAACACGCAGTCCTGAAACTTACTGCACTGTGTGATGTTACAGTAAAGTAAATGCCGTGTTGTGCTTTTAAAGCAAAATTAAAGAGTAAAGACCTACAGCAGTTATTTTCACAAAGACAACAGAGAAAGAATATAGGGAAAAAGTAATGCAAAGTGATCTTTAAGTGCCCCCAAATAAAACAGAAAGTGATGGCAATTAAAGAAATAAAATAGTGATAATAGCAAGTATGGTTGCACTTCACCATGATTACACAGTGGGGACACTGCCAGAGTTCATACTCCAACTCCTCAGAGGAGTGTGATGCAGAGTTAAATACTACGGCTGGCGAAGCCCAGGCACGGTGCTGACTCTGCTTCACGTAGTCCTCGAAAGAGGAAGAGACAGCTGCTAATCTAGACGCTGCTCGCAGCCTTCATTAAGTCCGAGAGGCACTAAGTGTGCTACAAGAAAAGCCCAGAGAAGAACTGAATACTATTAGTTTTAGCACACATTATATTTGTTGAATTATCTAAATACAAGTTGAAACTAACCAATTCAAGCTGGAGTTCATTCTTTTTTGGTTTCAATGCAATGGGGTTGCCATAGAAACTGTTTTAAAGAGGAAATTCTTTAAAAGAACACCTGTGTCAATAAGCATACATCTGAAATATGTAAGTTCTTACAATTCAATGTACTTTAATTTCTTCCATGTTAATTTCTTATTTTACCTGAAGAATAGAGATTAATTATTTGTCTCATAATTGTACTATTTTGAACCAAAATGTATCCAATCTAAGCACAATGGCATTTTTTTTCTGGTTCCCTGGGAAAGAAAAACAAAAATTCCAGTGCTGATACTTTTTGAAATGATTGCTTCTTTTCTCAGAAGTGAAGGCAAGGAAAAGCGAGCACAGATTTCGAGGAAGAAGGAGAGGGCTGGAATGGAGCCTTGATTAGTGAAAGTGTTTTAAAGGAATTTCAAACCCACCTGGCTCTCAGATATAAAAAGCAATAAGACCGTGCAGCAATGCCAACGTTTCTCTGGAGGCTGCAGCACACAGCGGTGACTCACGTTTCACTGTTGTACCAGGCTCTCTGTCTGCACAAGCCTTCATTAATGCTAGAAACAAATGTCAATGCAAAATGCTAGGCTGGTGCTGTTGTGTTGGTGCTGGCAATTTCAGTGACCTGTCACGGCCCGCCACTCTCTGCCCCTGTACCTCACCGGCAGCATCGGGCACCGCTGACTATCAACAGGAGCCTCGAGAAAGATCCTGTCCTGAAATGGCATCAGAGTCCGTGTAATAGCACCCGACAGCATGACCACTGGCCTCCACAGATATTAAGATGACAGGACACGTGCCCGTGTAGTCAACACAGAAACAGAATTGGCAACGGGAAGTGTTTTAACAGAGTATACAGAAATGTGTGTGAAGCCGCTAGGTACTTTCTCTCCCATACAGTTTCCTAGAACAGTTACTGGGGTGAGTCAGTTCTGCCTCAAAGAACAGAGGCACAATTAAATACAGAATGATCACAAATTCCACAGTTTTCCAGGGGTGCTTTATTTTAAAGTGAAATTTTTGCCTATGAAAGTTTTGTGGTTGAAAGGCAAGATTTAACCTGAGGCTGAACAGAATGAGACTCACGGGTAATGTATCCATATATCCATGTATTATCCATATATCTATACAATGTATCCATATATCCGTCTTTCTGCTGTGTGAACCCACTGGTGTTATTTTCACATAGGGGGTGCAGTGTGAACAAGTGTGCATGTGAACCCCAGCACATCTGAGGAGGAAGGATGGGAAGGTGAGGGGTCAGAGCCAGCAATAGTTTCCATAGCATTCCTCAAATGCTGACTCCTCGGCTTATGCACAATGACAGCCTGAGGGGAGCGATACTGCCAGCTATACTGTGCTATCACTTGATCACTTGATCACTTGAATCCCGTTATTCATCAATTTGCTCAAGCGGGCACCAGTAACATTTCCATTGGACCCTATCACGTGCCAATGTAGCCCAATGGTATCTGGTTGATTCAGGAATACAAAGAGCCTCAAATCGTTCCTTCAGGGTATTGACAAGGAAACAGTTTGCGCACAAGGCAAACTGTGCTATCATTTGCGTCCAATCCTGGTACAATCAAGGCAGAGCCTTGATTCCAAACGGTTGAGAAGCTGATTGAAATTTCATGATAGCTAAGGCCTTCCCCTCCCTTCGCTGCACCCTCACTCCTCAGCCCCAACACCAGTTGCTTTTCATCCTGACTGGCACCAGAGTCCATCAAGTCATGATCATCAGAGCAGGATGTGGGGTGTCTGAGGAGCTTCTCTGTTCTCAGGACTCACACCTTCTCTTTTTAACATCTCTGATCTCCATGTTCTGACCCACACTCAGAATAAGGATCATCAGAATCTTTTCTAAATTCATCTCCACTCTAAGCTTGTATTCAGTAATATAATTGCAAAATAAACTAGATCATGCAGCTGCAGGCAGTTCAGTGTGGAAATCCTATTTTTAGGCTTTGCAAGTTTTGATTGTTTTCTAACAGATGCCTGGTGATGACCTTTGTGCAGCATAAGAAAAGACAATGCCACTCTATATGATGGATATAAATCTGTTTAGTGTATTTGAACATGAGTTTTATTCCCTGTACATCAAGATACAATAATAGCACTTACAGAATATGGAAAATATTAATTGAAAATGTAACAGTTGTGGAGGGTGGTGATGGGAATTCTGTATGCTGATGGAGGCAGGAAGGGACTCCAAGGCAATGGAATCACCAAGAAGTGCCCAAGGCAGTGAAAGCCCACCTTGAGACACAGGAGCAAAGGCCAGATAAACACCTTGAGACACGGGAGCAAAGATTGGATGACCACCTTGAGAGACGGGAGAGAAGGCTAGATGACCACCTTGAGAGACGGGAGTGAAGGCCAGATGACCACCTTGAGACACGGGAGAGAAGCCCAAATGACCACCTTGCAGACATGGGAGCCAAGGTTAGGTGAGACCTCACTTGAAGGCCACGGACCCAGAGAAGTCTGGAACCCGTCTGAGAAAAGCTCCAGCAGAAACAAGGTCCAGGAAAGGAATTTCAATGATAATCAACTGTTGGGGTGCTTTGTCCCCCAACAAGATCAGGGAGCTGGTCCCCTTCTACCACAAAGCCAGCAACAAACAGATGAAACTCACCAGCTCAGCACAGTTTCCAAAAATCTTTATTACATAAAGTTCTGATAACACAACCCAAGGTCAGGAGAAGAACTCCAAACTTCCAAACCCTAGCCAGACCCAAGCCACATTCTTGGGTCAGGATCCTAAGCCAAGATGGCCGCTGAACTCCAAACCATGTGCACCAGTCAGAGGTCAAACCCAAGATGGAAGAAAATGGATTCTTTTTCCGCCTCACATCTTTTTATCCTCAGAAGCTAGCCAAGGGCTTCCAGATCACCCCATCTTGGGCTGGGTTTCTAGGGACAAAGGCCAAATATCTTCTTCAAGAGTTCAGGGTCCACCTTTCATGGCCTTAAAAGACAGCATACAAATGTAAATCTTCAGGTGAGCTCCTGGTCCAAGCTTCACAAACATTAATATGAAGGAATGGTTTGAGGCTCTTCATGTTTCTGGGGTGAGCAGATGCCCTTGGGCTACACTAGCACAAGACAGGACTTATGGAGATGTTACTGGTGCCCGCTCAAGCAAATCGATGAATAACAGGAAGACAAGTGATACAAGTGGTTACATATATATATATATACATATATATATATACATATATATATACATATATATATATATATATATACATATATAATAGAGGGAAATTCCAGCATACTTCTAAACTTCCACTGAGGTCCAGAATCTGTGAGAATAATATTTCTTACTTTACAGCATCACATTAATTTGCCCAAAGGCAACCTGGCATGTCTCTTTGAACTAGCAGGATTATTTACAATGGTGGATCCAAAGGCCACCCAGTGATCTCTTGGAAAAACTATACCTAGTTCTCCCATGGGAATCTGTGAGGTTATAAGAGAGAGATTCTCTAGCTAATATAGACTCATGGTAGAAATAGCCTCTATAGTAAAAGTTATGAAATCAACTCAGTTCTCCCCCACACTCCTATTGTGGTTTCCTAGAGGTAGGAAACAGCTCTTAAGATATGATAAATATTAGCAAAAGTCTAGAGCTCTTTAGGGGTGACCTCCAACAACCAATAACTCCCAACTCTACTCCTTGGCAACCACCCTAGCAGTGGAATCTTACCTAGGCAGAAGCCCATGTGGGGCATGTTAGAAAAAATCATATAAAAGCCACTGTGAACTAAGGCTGTGCTGCTTGTATCCAAATGGCCAAGCACATGTGTGGCTATGTGTCGGGAGCTCCTTTGGGGTCCCCGACAGTGCCGGGAAGCAAGTTCCCTTCTACCTCCAGAGCCGGAGAGGAATGGATGAAAACTCAGGAATCCAATGCAGTTTTAAAAGGCTTTACTTATCACAGGTTCAGGCATACAAATCAGCAAAAGGAAAAGCCCGGTGCTTAGGATTCCAGGCTAGAACCCCAGCCACGTGTAGGCCAAGATGGCGGCCACCACGTGTAAAGGCCCTGTCAAAAGAGAAGAAGACAAGACTCCCAAGAAGGGTGAGTGCTCACAAAGAGAGAGCCCAAAAAAGAAGTGCGCGAGAGAGGAAACAGGCTAGTTTATACCCCTGCAACTCAGACCTTCCTCTCACTGTTATGGAAAGCAGGGAGGGTCAAATGCCCTTAGGTAATCCCTCCCTGAACCTCACCTAGGCCCTTTAGTATGCTAATGTTTTGAGCCAAGATCTGCCTGGAAATGCCTTTATAGGGTAGAGAAGGGGGTTTCTGAGATGGCATGTCTCTGTACCAAAGACTAATACTAATGCCAGTTAAATATTTCTCCAAGCCTTCACAAGTCTCTTCTACTTCATTGTAGTTTTGTATTTTAGTTGCCTTTGAGTATATCAGGGGAGCCATGCTTATTTGCTTGGAAGCAAACAGCATTTCTCTCTGGTCTAATTACTTAGGGGTCCTACTTGGCCAGGCTAATATGCTGCTAAGATCTAGCTAGTCCCATGATGATTGTGGTAGCTTGGGAGAATATTTATACCAGCTAGTACAGCATACATGGTCAGATAAACTGCCACATTTAGACTACCCCCTTACCTACGAAGTGATTTGCAGGCAGCAATTCAGAGCAGATGTGGCAGCCCTTAGGAATCCTGCAACAACTCCCCTGATTAGTTTACTAATAAAAATTGAAAAGGTATGAAATATTTAGTAACGTACAGAAACATGAACTTTTTAATTGTAAAAAAAAAGATAAGAAAAAACAATTCCAATTACAAAATGGTAATACATGTTACTTTAGGATCCTAACTTGTTTTTGGACCCAAAGCAAAGTTCATGACAAAGTGTTTCTAGCTTTCTGATTATAACGGACTATAGTTTGCACTGTCCATAATTTGTGAGAGTTAATTTGCTATATTTTATGTAAAGTCGGGTGTTTTGAACAAAGTCTGTGGGGCTACTTCTGGAACAGCAATAGTGGTGATCATATGAGTATGAGTCTCAGGAGAGCAGTGATCAGGAACTCATTGAATTGTCAGGAACACTGGATCGGGTCTCAGGAACACTGGAACAAATATCTCGAACTCTGGAACAGGAGTCTTGAGCGCTGGAACAGGTGTCCGGAACATTGGTGTGGACGTCTTGCAGGGCTTCTTCAGCAAGTGGACACTGGCACCAGTAACTGTACCTGTAGCTTAATTTTAGGCGGAGACAAAAACACTTTTCGAGGTTAATCACAAGTAGAGATTTTAAGGATTTGCAGGTATCCAAGTCTGGGATGGAGAGAAGAACATAAAGAAGCTCCAACATGGGAGGAGCAGGGAAATAAGTATGAGAATTGATGATTTTAAAATTGATAAATCTAGTGGATCAGCAGTGGAGCTGATGAATGTAATAGAGGTTTGTAGTGGTCAGAAATTGAGAAGGTAGTAGTTGAGACATAACATAGACACAACATTAATCACAAACATAATGGTGGCCACCACATGCACACACACACACACATACATTTGATCGATCAATATCTTACAGCTGTATATGAGACCCATCTAGGGTGATAAATGGTAATGAGTCAAGCGCTTCATGAATATAAAGCCGGCAAATGATGGTGAGAAAGTACCTTTTCCTGTGAATAGAGCATTGAGAAAAATAATTTTTTGCAAATTATTAAATTTTTAGTGAGCACTGTTTTAGGAGTCTCGGAGTATTGAGCACTGTAGTGCAAGTTTACTGCATTCCAATATCTTATCCTGTGAATAGAATCATTAGAAAAACAATTTTTCATTGATTTAGCAAACATTTTTGTAATGAGCACTGTGATCAGAGTCCAAAGCCTCAAGCATCATAGAAGGAATCTGCAGCAGCCAAGTTCTTTTTCTGTAAATTTTTGAACAAAAGCATTAACATTTTTTATTAGTTGTTAGCAGAGTTTAATATTGAGCACTATACTTGGAGTTCACCCTTTTTTTCTCCTTTTTTAATTTTTTATTTTTTATGATTATTATTATTTTTTTACCTGTAAACAAAACATTAGAAAACTTCATAGTTTCTAAAACCTTGACACTGAACATCATACACGGCAGTCTATTTTTTTTTCAAAACCTTAAGAAACTTCATTAGTCATTTTTATATATAAAAACCTTAGAAAATTCTTACAAAATATCTTCTCCTTGAAGGTTATTCAGGTGCTTTCACCTTTAAACACTTTAAAGCAGCAAGGAAACATTAAGACACTTACACATTAAACACTTAGAAAATACATATTTTTATGGTACCTGTTTTGGAGGGTTATTTAGGTGCTTCTACCTTTAAACTTGCTCCAAGGCAGTTTTTTTTTTAAAGAAAGAGAGGTGTTATCTCCAGCGAAAGCATCAACAGGCTGCAACGCAAGGTTATTTTTATTAAAGACGAACCAAGATCAACAGGCTGCAAAGCAAAATTATTGTTAAGATGGACCATGTTTAACAGGCTGCAAAGCAAGATTATCATTATTAAGAAATGAACCAATTTGGGAGGTTTGAACAGTTTGCAATTTAAAATTAAGACTTTATATTGAAAGAAATTAGGTGCTTTTAAACCTGCAAGCCGTTTATGACCAGTTTTTACTTAGGTGAATTTACTGGTTTTTGAGTCTGCATCAGTGTTTTTTAGAGGCTCTCCTTGAGACAAGTTTAAGGTGAATAATGTTAAAGATACCTGTTTTTTGTTGCTTTAACAACCGAATTTTGAAAGTGTTTTGAGCACATTTAACACTTTGTCTTTAGCCATAACATTTATCATAAATCATTCGCCAAAACTATCCATTTGCCAGATGTCATTTTGCCATAAATATCCAATCACATAACTTAATTGTCTGCAAACCTCCAGCCATGTGGGATGGAGCACAGACAAATAAAAGGCGGACAATTTAGTCCTGTTTATCTTTATGAAAAGCTATGGTACTTATGAAGATGGCAGGCAGCTGTAGATTGAGCCTAAAGCTTTTTTCCAGCTGAATTAAATAAAGATGCCACCAAGAAATCTGCCTTTTCATTTCCTTAAACCAAAGGTCCAGGAAAGCATCTACTTTAAACTTAACAACTTGCTCTCCAGAACTTGCACTCTGCTCCCCTTGGGGAGGTGCAGTTTTATCACAAAAAATCACAAGAATTAGCATCAGAAAAGACCAAAATAAAGAATGGTCATGAGGAATGTAGCAAAGCTCCCAGAGCTTTGCTCTTTGATTGTTAAATTTAGAACAGGAGGAATTACAAGCCCTTTGAGGACTGGACAGGCTCCAGGAATTAATATGTTCCTCCCCATCCTCATCAGAGTTTGTAAGAATTTTAGGGAAGCCCTCAACTTGAGATTCAGTCTTCATTAGAGGGCACCTATGCCTTCAGAGGTATTAACTCCGGGCAGATTTTCAGTTTGAGAGTCGGCCTCCTCTGGAGGTTTCTTTTCTTCCTCTAGATTATTGTCAAGCTTTAAAATATGTTTGCTAGATTTAATTTCATGACTCTCTGAAAGAAAAGCCAGAGTTACAAAAGTCACCACTTTTACTAGCACCTGAAGAAACAGGTGAAGCCAGAACAAAGAAAAAAAACTTCCCGGGGGGAACCCATTTTTAACTCACTGTTTGAATGCTGCTCCCAGCTTCAGGAAAAGTTCATTAACATCTTGGTGGGACCTTCAGATGCTTCGTGCCCACCCAGGGACGCCAGATGTCGGGGGAGCTCCGCCAGGGTCCCCGACAGTGCCGGGAAGCGAGTTCCCTTCTACCTCCGAAGCCGGAGAGGAATGGATGAAAACTCAGGAATCCAATGCAGTTTTAAAAGGCTTTACTTATCACAGGTTCAGGCATACAAATCAGCAAAAGGAAAAGCCGGTGCTTAGGATTCCAGGCTAGAACCCCAGCCACGTGTAGGCCAAGATGGCAGCCACCATGTGTAAAGGCCCAGTAAAAAGAGAAGAAAAGACTCCCAAGAAGGGTGAGCACTCACAAAGAGAGAGCCCAAAAAGAATTGCGTGAGAGAGGAAACAGTCTAGTTTATACCCCTGCAACTCAGACCTTCCTCTCACTGTTATGGAAAGCAGGGAGGGTCAAATGCCCTTAGGTAATCCCTCCCTGAACCTCACCTAGGCCCTTTAGTATGCTAATGTTTTGAGCCAAGATCTGCCTGGAAATGCCTTTATAGGGTAGAGAAGGGGGTTTCTGAGATGGCATGTCTCTGTACCAAAGACTAATACTAATGCCAGTTAAATATTTCTCCAAGCCTTCACAAGTCTCTTCTACTTCACTGTAGTTTTGTATTTTATTTGCCTTTGAGTATATCAGGGAGCCATGCTTGTTTGCTTGGGAAGCAAACAGCATTTCTCTCTGGTCTAATTACTTAGGGGTCCTACGTGGCCAGGCTGGTAAGATCTAGCTAGTCCCACGATGATTGTGGTAGCTTGGAAGAATATTTATACCAGCTAGTACAGCATACATGGTCAGATAAACTGCCACATTTAGACTACCCCCTTAGCTATGAAGTGATTTGCAGGTGGCAATTAGAGCAGATGCAGCGGCGCTTAAGAGTCCTGAAACACCTACGCACATGCATCTCCCCTCTGACAGGTGTCCAGGGGCTCTCTCTGCCTGCCTTTGAAGAAGACACCTTCTCTCTTGAGCACGCTACTCTTTCTCCCTTTCTCTCCTGCCTCCTCTTCTTCAAACCCTTCAAATAAAATATGGGTTTTTTCACTGCTTGTTTCCTAAGATTCATTACTCTGAGAACTTGGACCTGTAAGGCCTGTCTACAGCCTAGGATTGGCTTTCTTTTCCTGTAAAGAGTACTTTCTCACTCCAATCTGAGCCTGAACTCCCTAAGAATTCAGGTGGTCGAGATAACTCCTGTTCTTAGAATGTCAAATGGGCATCAGAAGTGGCTTAATGGGCTAACTGGTGGGACTGGCAGGCATCTGACCAAAGCCACACTGGGGCTCATCACAGACTTTATCAGTCCTCAGTCCTGTCCTTCCTGGCCAGTTGTAGGGTGGCAGAGATGAAACTGGAGAAAGTGGCCATCCCTTGCTCTCTCTCTCTCCACATTACATCAACCACTCATGGTGTCCCACCAATTTCAAAATCAAACTAGAAACACTGTAGTAAAACATGACACTCAAATGGAACAATAAAATAACGAAAATAGACAAATATTGATTGCAAAAAATACAGTTACATATGTGTTGAAATTTTAGATGCTATTATAACAGCTTAAAAATTTATTCTATGTTTTAAAATATTTATGAATATAAAGGTGAAGTTTGTAAGGGAAAAATATAAAACATTCATTATACTTGAGTAAATATTATTTCTATTCTAGCACAATGACTTTAAAGTCCTGCAGAATTTTGTTTCATATTTTTTATTTAAACACCATGATTTAAAAAGTACAAAGTCTTTCACAATATAGTTGTTAGAGAGATTCAGCGTAATACACCAATCCCACCATCAGTGTGTCCCCACCTCCACCAGAGACCCTTTTCACCCACTGCCCCATCCCCATGCCTGCCCCTTTAGCCTGTACTAATTATATTCAACATAAATGTCCATATATGGGAATGGTATTGATGAAGTCTTACCTGCTGCAGAGTGTGGATTGTGAAGAAATACCTACTCTGCAGCAGGTAAGATCTCCACCCAGCAGACTAATCCAGTCTCCAGCCTGCAGATTAATCCAGTCTCCAGCCTGGCTTGTCAGAAACCCAGCCTACAAGGACGCACCACACAGAGAACCGCCCTTCAGAGGAGAGTATTTCAAGCCCAGGAATGCTTGAGCCTAAGACAAAGGTAAACCAGGCAGAGCAGAAACCAGCTTTCACTGTTAGCTGCGGCCGCAGAGCGGCCGCAGCAATTTACCTCCGAATTACCATAAATATTCTCCCCATCCCTCTGAGAGAGCCCTACAAAGTAATGAGAATATAGTGCCTGCATGGCAGAGCCTGGCAAGCTGTCCGATGCGTGTTCGATATGCCAAATCCAGTAACAGAAATGTTTATTTTCCTGACCCCCAAAAGAGCCCTTAATATGGCAGCAGTAAGAAAGGCAAACAAGCAGTGCCTGATAAAATTTCATGGCCATCCTAGGCTGCCAAAACGAAGAAGTACTAAAATGACTGTCTGTACTTTCAATGCACGTACACTGGCATCGGAAGCATATATTAAGGATCTGATGCTGCAATCGCAAAAGATCAACTACGACATCATTGGTCTGACTGAGACGAGGAGGCGTCAGTCGCATCATGCTATATTTGACACCTGAGAAGAATTGTTCCTTGGAACATGCGACAAAAAGAGGCATCGGTGGAAATGGTGTCATTGTCAACACGAACATGGCCATAAACATTGATTCATTTTAATGCCTAACAAACCGAATAGGACGATTACACTTGAAGAGATGCTGGCCCTGCCAGCAATTTCTATCTTCATTGTCTACGCACCAACATCCATACAAAGATGAAATTGAGAAATTCTACATGGAACTGGAGGAGTTCTATAAAAAAGATCACATCTTCTACAAGATCATAGTCGGTGATTTTAATGCCAAGATAGGACCGGAGAAGATCGGCTGAAGAACTCCACATCGGGACCCATGGCCTAGAATGGAACGAACAGTGTGAGAGACTACCTGAGTTCATCATGTCCACCAAGACCATTCATGGGAATTCAGAGTTCCAGAAAGCTGAAGCAAAACGTTGGACATGGGAATCTCCTGGCGGACAGTTACACAATGAAATTGACCACATCATCTTCAATCGACGGTTTTGTCTGACCAATGTAGCTGTCATCCCCAAATTCCAAACAGGATCGGACCACCGTCTCCTTCCTGCAAAATTCTACTTCCCGCAACAGGGAGAAACCGGCTGCAAAGTTTAAGAAAAGAACTCCCAGAACGACCACCAACTGGGAACTCTTTGGCACCATTGCAGCAACATGGGAAGATACCATCATTGACGACATTGATGAAGAATAGAAACGACTGGTT
Organism: Cryptotis parvus; assembly: GCA_021461705.1. Lineage (NCBI taxonomy): Eukaryota > Metazoa > Chordata > Mammalia > Eulipotyphla > Soricidae > Cryptotis > Cryptotis parvus. The sequence goes on from JAJIBD010000864.1 coordinate 119,970, forward strand.
TAGCACCTCCATGATTGTGCGAAGAATGCTGAGAGAGAGAAAGACACAAAAGGACGCCTGTCTTCAGAAACTCTCGAGCTCATTTGCCAACGTGGCAAGGCATGAGCCTCAGGAGACCAAATGCTAACATCCAAGCTTGCTAAACGGTGCAGAGAAGCGATAAAAGAAGACCTCAAAGACAGAAGAGCAGAAATACTGGAAGACGCAGCAGAAGCCGGGAAAAGCATACACACCGCCTGCCTGTCCTTCACCAACTATAAGACCAAGATGACTGCCCCCGACGCCTGATGGATCTATCACATCTTCCAGAAAGGCAATGGAGAAGATTATCCAGGACTTCTACTCAAATCTATTTGATAGCCACATCCACTTGCCCACATACCAATTTCCACAGGATGGATATGTCATTCCCAACGTTCTCCCTTCTGAAATCCAACATGCCATCTCATCAGTAAAGAAGGGAACAGCACCAGGCCCAGACAAAGTCAGACCCGAACACCTGAAGAATCTGCCGTCGGTACTCATCAATACACTAGCTCGGCTCTTCACACGCTACCTGTGTGAATGCAAGGTGCCCTCCCAATGGAAAAACCAGCAGGACAATTCTACTGTTCAAGAAGGGAGACATTCACAACATCGGCAACTATCGCCCCATCTTCCTGTTGTCTGTCATCTACAAGCTGTTTACACGAGTCATCCTGAACAGGATTAGCAGAACACTAGATGAAGGACAACCATGCGAGCAAGCAGGCTCCCCGGAAAGGATTCAGCACAATCGACCATATCCACACAGTAACCAAGCTCATCGAGGTTTGTAGGGGAGTACAATATGCCGCTCTGTCTCACGCTTCATTGATTTACAGAAAGCCTTTGATTCTGTGGAGACTGAAGCAGTCATGGAAGCCATAGCCAAACAGGGTGTTCAAATCCATACATCAAGATGCTTCATGAGCTGTATTACGGATTCACCACCAGGATCTCACCATTCTACAAAGAAGTGATCATTAATGTGACAAGAGGGGTTCGACAGGGTGATACCATTTCACCAAAACTCTTCAGCACCACCCTCGAGAACATCATGCAACAATTAGAATGGGAAGGAATGGGAGTGAAGATAGATGGTCGGCAACTACACCACCTCCGCTTCTCTGATGACATTGTTCTAATAACACCAGACATTAGCCAAGCGACACAAATGCCGGCTGACTTTGACCGAGAATGTGGAGAGGTAGGTTTACAGTTGAATCTAAAGAGAACAATATTCACGAAGAATGAACTAGTTCCAGAGGCCCCATTCACCCTTAATGGAACAAAAATCTCTGAATGCAGCAGTTATGTGTACCTAGGTCGAGAAATCAACATGATGAACGATCTAAAACCTGAGCTGCGCAGGAGGAAGAGAGCGGCATGGAATGCCTTCAAAGGCATCGAAGAAATAGCTAAAAGGACAAAGAACCTCCGGCTCGGGGCACATCTCTTTGACTTCACTGTTGTCCCTGCATTAACATACGCCTCAGAGTCATGGGCCCTAAGAAAGCAGGATGAGAATGCTATTTGGGTCTCCCAGAGAGGAATCGAAAGAGCTATGCTTGGAATATCACGCCTCACTCAAGTGAGAAAAGGAATCTGGAGTTCTGACCTCCGTCGCTATTCCAGAATCAGGGATGCTGTCTCGTTTGCCAAGGCATCGAAAATCAGATGGGCTGGACATGTAATGCGATTTGGAGACAACCGCTGGACTAGAGCCATTACCGACTGGATCCCAAGGGATGTCAAAAGATCACGTGGCTGCCCACCTACAAGATGGTCAGACTTCCTTGCAAAGACCCTGAAGGAACGGTTTGAGGCTCTTCATATTCCTGAATCAACCAGATACCATTGGGCTACATTGGCAGGTGATAGCGTCCAATGGAAATGTTACTGGCACCCGCTCGAGCAAATCGATGAATAACGGGATTCAAGTGAACAAGTGATCAAGTGATTGATAAAGTCATGACATTTTTTCTGGATTGATATGTGCATGTCTGACCAATTTCTGTTCTTGTATTCATGTTCTGAGTTTCTAGAACATAGTGGGTTTCTACTCATCAACCCCAGACACACCACCAATGCACCTATGCATAACACTTATTTCACATTTTCCTCAACCCTCTGTTTGAGCCTGTCCTAAGCATCACTTGATCACTTGATATCCTGTTAATCATCCATTTGCTTGCGTGGGCACCAAAAACGTTTCGATGTGACCCTATTAAGTGCCAGTGTAGCCCAATGGCATCTGCTTGCTCCAGGAATACGAAGAGCATCAAACTGTTCATTTAGGGTCTTGACGAAGAAGTCTGACCATGTTGTAGGTGGAGGGACACATGATCTTTTGACATCCCGTGGGATCCAGTCATAACGGCTCCAATCCAGGGGTCATCTCCAAGTTCACATTACATGTCCAGCCCATCTAATATTTGATGTTTTGGCAAAAGAGAAAGCATCATTGACTCTGGATCATTGAAGGAGGTTGGAACTCCAGATTCCTTCTCTCACTTGAGTCAGGATGATATTCCAAGCATAGCTCTTTCAATTCCTCTTTGGGAGGCCCAAATAGTGTTCTCATCCTTTTTTTCATAGTGTCCAGGTCTCTGAGGCATATGTTAATTCAGGAGAATTGTGGAGTTGAAGAGATGTGCCTGGAGCTGGAGGTTCTTTGTCCTTTTTAGCTATTTCTTTGATGCTCTTGAAGGCGTTCCATGCCGATCTCTTCCTTCTACACAGCTCAGGTTTTAGGTCATTCATCATGTTGACTTCTCAACCTAGGTACACATAACTGCTGCATTCAGAGATGTTGTTCCATTGAGAGTAAATGGGGCATCTGGAACTAGTTCTTTTTTCATGAAAATTTTTTTTGTTGAGATTCAGCTGTAGACCTAACTTTCCAAATTCTTGGTTGAAGTCAGCCAGCATTTGTTCAGCTTGGCTAATGTGATGGGATACCTTGTATATTAGTATACCAGGCCTTAAGATTTTGCATGGCCACAGAGTGAGAGCAGTATCTCTTTCATGCGTCTGTGTCCCTGGATCATGGCCAGAGCACTGGCAGCAATTCTAGACCTACCAGGCTTTCCGGAGGGGATGAGGTTGGGGAAGGAACCCCAACCCAGCTCCACAGAAGGCTGGCATGTTTAGACCTGCATAACTGGACTTGAAATATGCTTCTCTCTTGGGTGGGGCTCTGATGAACTGTGAAGTCCAGACCTTGAAAATGACCACGATTATGATCTATGAGGTTCCTCTTGCTTCCGATGCTCTATTGGGGTGGCAGACAAAAGCGAAACCTGCCCCCAAATCCTGCGGAATTTCCAGTAAAAATGGTAGCACTGGTTGTTAATGTATATTGTAGGGAGGTCTTAACTGACTCAGTGAGATACTTGCTGTTTTTCAGTGAGACCTCATTAAAGTACTTTGAAATCTTCATTTTGAACAGTTTTCAAAGCCTTTATAAATTGATTTGAACACTGAACCACAGCAATTCTCTGAGAAGTGTGACTCCTGATTAATTTTTTATTCTCCAAATTGGCAAATGATATGCATTCCCCATTCTCTTGTGGGAGACATTCCATGACATCAGAGTAGGTTTGAAGCCTCAGTGAGTAGAGGTCCTACATACACTGTACTTTTTTTTTTTTTTTTTGCTTTTTTGGGTCACACCCGGCAATGCTCAGGGGCTACTCCTGGCTCTGCACTCAGGAATTACTCCTGGCGGTGCTCGGGGGGACCATATGGGATGCCGGGAATCGAACCCAAGCCCGGCACAAGCCGCGCATGCAAGGCAAACGCCCTACCCGCTGGGCTATCGCTCTGGCCCCCATACACTGTACTTTTATCCACAGACTTGTGTAAAGTTCAATTGGGAGAGCAGAGTAGGAAGTCAACATCATTTAGTATTAAACCATCACAATTACTTCTATACTACACTAAACGTTATGAGAACATTGTCTACCAACCCCTTATAAATGTATATTCAAAATAAAGTCAACAGTGAACTCTGAAACCATAAGAAGCAGAGCTATGGTGGGGTGGAGGACTTGCTTATGCTTCGTGGTAGGCTCAGGGTCAGTGTGTTGATGTGTAAGGAACATTTCCAGCTTGTCTTCATGGGGATTATTATTTGGGTCCCAGACTGACATATAAAACCATTAGCTAAGTTTCCTATTTTCTGATACATCCAACAATTCTTTGTATCTTATGTCTCACACTGAATCATCAATAGACTTCCAATAAACAAATGTAAAATCATGCTAATTCTGAAAAAGAGTGAAGAGAATGGACCCCATTCCCAACAAATGGAGACGTTACTGGCACCCGCTCAAGCAAATCGATGATCAATGGGAAGGCGTGGGAAGATGATCAAAGTGAAGTGCTTATAATTTTTATCATAACCATAATATATTATTTAGGAATACCATGAGGAACATCTGTTCCATTTTCCATTAGTCCTGCTTTTTTATTCTACCCCCACTTTACTAAGGTCCATTTGCTGTTTATCCTCTCTTCAAGGAACTTCCACTAACCTTTCTTTATGACTAAGATCATGAGTGACAAGTTATTTTAGTATTTCTTCATCTGAAAATGTCTTTATTTCCCCTCCATTCCTGAAGGACAGTTTCACTTGATAGAGAATTTGCAGTTGACATTTATTTCATCATTTGATAAAATACTCTGCCACTTCCTTCTGACAACCATGGTTTCAAACAGGAAATCCACTGTCACTTGAATTGGTGATCTCCTATGGATAATATGTCTTTTCTCTCTGAACTTAAAATGAAATTAGTTCTTGTCTTTAGTTTTCAGTACTCACGTGCTTCTTTTTAAAGGACTTCTTCATTTTTCCTACTTGAAATTCTATTGACTCCATTTTGTCGGTTTATTTTTCATAAGTTTTGGTGTTTTCAAGCATTTATGTATTCAGCTTCCCTTTCTGCTGTGTTTTCCCTCGCTGTTGGCATGGCAAAGATGATTGGGTCTTTTATCATCACTCTCTTAGTTATATAAGTTCCATTCAGATGTTTTTTTCCATTATATATTTCAGTTTTCCTTAATCCACAGGCTAGGTGTTTATTATGGTTTTTCTCACGGTCTCGCACTTTGTAATCTGGGAAGTGTCCCTACACGCAGGAGCAGACTCTCCAGCCGGCACGGTGCAAAGTGTTCCTTTTCCACTTCTTCAACCATCAGCAAAACTTTTCCCTGAAACCTCTTCACATCCTGCTCTGTACTCTCTTGGTCTCACCATCAGGAATTCCATTTGCTGAGCAAGAGTGCGTGGACCACATTCCACTAGGAACTTGACTATGATTTTATTTTAATCCAAGCCTTGACTGTGTTCTTCTGCTAAATAGTGAAGGGCAAGCTATCCACAATGCTTTTCCTCCTTTCTTGTGTCTTTAACAAACACATTTCCCAGGTTACCTTGCAGAGCTCTTACTGGCTTCTGTTGTCTATTAGGTAACTTGCATTGTGAGTACAGAGGCTGGAGAGGTAAAGACCATCTTCTGTGGTCCGAATGGAGCACGTTATCTTTTGAACATCAGCCAGTTTGAGTTACTTTATTTCCAGATTTAGGTAATAATGTGGGAAAGTCCTTATATTCTCAGATAAAGCTCTTGGGTAGCCATATTGATTTCGCACAAGTCTATAGATCCAGGAATGGGACTGCTGAGACCAACTTCTAAGGGGGAGTTAAAAATAGTGCATTTTGAGTTATTATTTTCTTATTGTTCTCTGTATTAGAGACCATCGTTTTAAAGATTTGTTTATGTTTAAAAGCAACAAGGAAAATGAAAATTCACCACTCATGCCTAGAAAAGGCATAGGCCCAGATAAGTTCTGAGCTGACCTTCTGTTTATATATCAAAATTATTCCTGGTGCAGATAAAATAACTAATATCAAAAGGAAAAACTAATATCAATAACAAAAATCAAACTATAGTATAGGGAGAGAATTTGACTTCCAGAGATACCACATCAGATGATTCAAATGTACAACTTTAAAAAAAACCTAAGAGGCTCTTTGTTCAAGCCCATGTTCTCCATTGATATGCATCTCACTTGCCTGTGTCAACATTTCTTTGCTTGCCTGTTGCACTACAGAGAAGCTTCTTCCTCTCTCTTCCCTCACATCTTTCTAAAAAAGTTTCAGTAAACACTTTCTGGCTTCCACACACACACACACACACACACACACACACACACACACACTCACACAGACACACAAAGAGAAAGAAAAAATTTAGGTAAAACCAAAACATGGGCAAATATGTTTATTTCAAAAAAAAGAAAGAAAGATAAAACCTCTCCCTAGAGAGACTCAGACAATAGTCATGTCAAAGAACATCTTAAAATATGTTCAAATTCCTAAAAGAAAACAATGATAAAAGACTTTTTTTAAAAAATGAGAGATGAAAACCATGATTATTATCCTGGGGTTGAAAATTGCAATTGCTGAAATAAAATTTGCATTGTAGGAATTTATGAGATTTGATGAGACTCACTCGTAGGCTCCGTGGCATCTGCGACCACAAGGGCATAATGGGAGTCCCAGAAGCAAGAGAAAGACAAGCAGATTTATTTGAAGGGAGCAGTGGCCACATACTCCTCCAATTTGGTGAAAAGCATGAAAATAGAATTGAAGAAATACAATAAGCTTCAAAATGGGATGAACTTATTTATTTGGGGCTGCAGGGGATCTCCCATACACACAGTTAGAGCGTCAAGGGCCCTTCGGTGATTCTTCACCAATCCAGCAGGAGAAGGGAAAAGACAGAGGCACGGTGCTGTTTGGGCCTTGAGGAACCAGGATTCCAAGGGTGGACTGAAAGTGTTTGGGGATCTCAAGGTCACACCAGGCAGTGGTTGGGGCCTTCGGAACTGCACCTGGTAATCTTAGGGAACTTGCATTGCTGGGAATCAAACTAGGGTCAGCCATATGCAAGTGACTTTTGCCTTTGCAATCTCTCTAGCACACAAGTAGGAAGAATTTAAACCAAGTGCATTGTAATCAAACTGTCAAAATATCTAATCATGAAAGTACGAAATAGCTGACAACATACACAGTATTCTCAGTAAGGTTATCAGTAGATAGTCCACAGAAAAGTTGCAGGCCAGAAGACAGTGAGCTGACATCACCATTGTGCAAAGGAGAAACCTGCCAAGCAGAATCTTAAAGACAGCAAATTTTTCCTTCAAAATTGATAGAAATGAAAGCATAAAAACAGAACTGAAGGTGTTAGCTCAGCCTAAAGACATGGGCTATAATTTAAGTCACATGTAGAAATAAGTATTGTATTTAGGCAAACACCTAATCGATTATAAAAACTGACATTATTGCAACTGTTATTTGCAGCTCAGTTTGATTTTTACATGATTTAGGCAATTATTAGCCTATATGTGATTGCACAGTATACCAAAAAATGCAATTCTGCAGTATTAGCACCCGAAAGAGAATCGAAGTAGATTTTCTACAGTAGCAGAAATTCTGTATATTGTTGAAGTTAATCTAGTGTGTGTTCAAATTTACCTTCATAAGATGGGACATTAAATATAACCCCCAGTGTAGTTACAGATAACATAGCAACAGAAAATATACAAGAGGAAGTAAATGAAATTATAGGTATTTTAAATAATCCTAACTAAAAACAAAAGAAAGCAGAAATCTATACAGTTTATACAACACAAATTGCAAATTCATGGAAATTAAATCTTGCTTGTTGATAATTACTTGAAATGTAACTGTGTAAAGTTCTACAATTGAAATAAGGCATTAGTTGAATGATATTATAATGACAAAAATATCTTGCAGTAAATCCAAAGATAAAAATAAAATTGGAAGCAAAATGAGAGATAAAGAAATTTCATGTCAAAAGTAATCAAAAGAGATTATGGAGTTTTGCAAAATAAGATGTAAATGACTTAAATAAAAAGGCATTTATGAGACAGAGATATTATATATTAACAAAGATTTTTAAAGAACATATGGTCCCTATACACATATATCTATCTAACTGTAGCATATCAAGATATATGAAGATATTGATAAAGTCTTGATTTCTTTAAATATGGAAAGCACTACAAAGATAAATGGGTACTTACATGTTTCACTCTCATAATCAAAAAGTCATATTGAAGACAAATAAGGGAGTAGAGGATGCACCAAAATTCTCAAAAATAATAGCCTGGAAATAAGAAGGGACATTAACTGCTGGGGTATGCTGGGCATCCCGACAAATCCAGGAACAGGGTCTGGGATCCCCTTAAGCCCCAGGAGATCGATGGCCAGCAGTCAGGAGAAAGACACAAGAATCCAGGAAAGTTTCCAAAGGCTTTACTCACACTTGTTCTGGTATACAATCTAGTAACAGGAAAAGCCCAGACTTTACTTGGCCCCGGCCACCTATAGGTTTAGAATCCTCAGCCAAGATGGCCGCTACCATGTGTTAAAGTCCAACAGGCAAGTGAAAGAGAGGGAGAGCAGAGGCAGAGGGGAGGAAGAGGAGAGAGAGGAAGAAATGGGCGAAAAGACACTGAAGAAAGCAGGCTACAGCTTTATAACTTTTCAGCCCAGTCCGGCCCACCTCAACGGAAAGCAGTTAGGATGAATCCCCTCAGGTAACTTCTCCCAGGACCTCACCTAGTCCCAATAAAATGTTAATTTTGTCCCAGCCAACATCTGCTTTGGAAGTGTCCCTGCAGGCCCTATGTAGAGTGGGGGGAAGGGCATGTATCTGTACCAATGGATAGTCTACAGCCAGGTATATATTTCTCCAAGCCTTCACAAGATTCCCGTATTTACTTCATAGTTGTTTTATATTAACCTTTAGACTTATTAGAGAGCCATGTGTGTTTACTTGGAGGCAAACAGCATTTATCTCTGGTCTAATTACTGAGAGATCCTACTTGGCCAGGTAAATGTACTGGTAAGATCTGTCTAGTCCCACAATGATTGTGGTAACATGAGATAAATATTTATACCAGCTAACATAGAATACATGGTAAGATATACTGCCACATAAAGTCACAGATTCAAACTGTTTTATGCCCCTATGTACAAAGTGGCCTGCAGGAGGTAATTCTAGACTAGGTGCATAGGCTCGGGGGCAACAGTGCACTGCAACAGTTAATAACAGAAGATTAAATCTAGCAGAGATGCACTTAACTTTCAACCCAATAACAGAAAATACGTTCTTATAAGTGCTATGGTACATTCTCTGGGACACATTATATGTTAAATCAAAGAGTCTATTATAAATCATGCAGTGTCAAGAGAAAGGAAGAGCCAGTTGCCTTTCCACAGTCTAATCCTTCTCTAACCCCAGAACTATAGGCAGTGTCCCAGGCCCTTCCAAGAGTGATCCCTGGAGACAGAGCCAGGAGTGAGCCCTGAGCTCTGCAAAATGTGGTCCATCCTTGTTTGGGGAAACCACACCTATTAGTACACAGAAACTATCCCAGCTCAGTTCCAAAAACTATCCCAGCTCAGTTCCAGGGGTTACCCCTGACTGCTCAGATGCCATGTCAGAACCAGGCCCCTCAATCATAGCATATTCTCCAGTCTTCCGAGCTATCTTCTTGGTCCTAAAGACTTTACATTAATCACTATTATAAAACTTTGGTGAATATATTTTAAAAGCATGCTTTAGATGCTAAGTTTATGTCAAGAAGTAATTTTAAGCTGTATGTGTAGATGATATCAGGTTAACATTAATATCTTATAAGGGCGATAATTATTTGGTGTTATTTTGGCTATTTTTTAGTTGAAACTTTAAACATCATGATTTACAAAGTTATTCATAATGCAGTGGTTTTAGGTATTCTATTTCTAACAGCAATCCTGCCACCTGTGCCCTTCCCCAATGTCCCAGTTTTCTACCCACCCTCCAGGCAGTCACAAAACAATTTATGTAATATTGCTGGTTACAACAAAATAGCAAATGGATTTATCAAAAAAGTAATTCAGCTGAAAAAAATGTGTTATGTCTCACAATGGTGTTACAAAGCCACTGTCTGAAGATTTACTGAGCTGGTTGGTACCAGTTGAGCCTCTGTGTTACTGTTTTGCTTGTTGAGCTAAGTGGGCTTCTACACAACTATCCAATTTTTTATGCTCCTACCTGGCTGTCAGTACTGTGTGAAATCACATGCAGCAAAACACTTCAGGAGCTGAGCAATTGGATTATTTAGATATTGGTGTTTTTCAAGATCAGTCACGGAGCTATGAAGTTGGGCCATTATATGCCAGAGGATGTCAAGGGTCATATACCACCTACCCGGCAAAGCCTGGCAAGCTTCCCGTGTTTTATTTACTTGTTATGCCAAAAACTAGTAACAATTATGTACCTCAGTTCCATGACCTGAAGAATGGTTTGGGGCTCTCCTTGTCCCTGGAGCAAGCAGATGACCTTGGGTTACACTTGCTTTCGACAGGACTTATGGAGATGTTACTAGTGCCCACTCGAGCAAATCGATGAACAATGGGAAGACAGTCAAGGGGTCAGGGGACACTGGCCGTGCCTATCAGGGTAGGGCTCAGAGACCTCAGCCCAGAGGCTGGTCCACCAGGGACAACTGAGCATCTCTTCAGATTACTGCAGATTTGACTACATGAGTGCAAATTACTCATAGAGTTTCATCTAAACCTAACAACTTTAACATTGCTTCTTTCGCTTCCCTTCTTTTTTAGACAGCATCAAATACTTAATTTTACTGATTGCTCTTGGATAGCTGACTAGCTCTGGTTTCCATTTACCTAGACAATGGGTTTATTATTTATACCTATTTTTTAATATCTTTGTGTTGTCAAAGTTTTTAAATGAATATTTATACTATCATTTTGGAATTGTAAGGCATTATCAAATGTATTTTTATATAATATTAAATTTAAATACAATATATTTATATTTTATGCATAATTATAATACATACTATATTATGTTATATATGATTATGTTATTTTATGTTGTATGCAGTGCATTATATGTTATATATTCTATATATGTTATATATTATATACATGGTATGTTATGTATTATATACTTTCTGTATATATATACACATATATGCAGTTTTTGAGGCCACATCTGACTGTTTTCATGGTGTAATCTGTCTTTGCACTCAGGAATAAATCCTGGTGGGATAGAAGGAACATATGGGGTCCTACCAATTAAATCTGGGTAGGCTATGTGCAATCCAAGCAAATAATCTGATGTAACATCTCTATGGTGAGAGTCATCCTGAACAGGATTAGCAGAACACTAGATGAAGGACAAGCATGTGAGCAAGCAGGCTTCCGGGAAGGATTCAGCACAATCGACCATATCCACACAGTAACCAAGCTCATCGAGGTTTGTAGGGAGTACAAGATGCCGCTCTGTCTCACATTCATTGATTTACAGAAAGCCTTTGATTCTGTGGAGACTGAAGCAGTCATCGAAGCCCTAGTCAAACAGGGTGTTCAAACCCAATACATCAAGATCCTTCGTTAGCTGTATTACAGATTCACAACCAGGATCTCACCATTCTACAAAGAAGTGATCATTAATGTGACAAGAGGGGTTCGACAGGGTGATACCATTTCACCAAAACTCTTCAGCGCCACCCTCGAGAACATCATGCGACAATTAGAATGGGAAGGAATGGGAGTGAAGATAGATGGTCGCCAACTACACCACCTCCACTTCGCTGATGACATTGTTCTAATAACACCAGACAGTAGCCAAGTGGCACAAATGCTGGCTGACTTCGACCGAGAATGTGGAAAGATAGGTCTACAGCTGAATCTAAAAGAAAACAATGTTCATGAAGAATGAACTAGTTCAGCGAGGCCCCATTCACCCTCAATGGAACAAACATCTCTGAATGCAGCAGTTATGTGTACCTAGGTCGAGAAATCAACATGATGAACAACCTAAAACCTGAGCTGCGCAGGGAGGAAGAGAGCGGCATGGAATGCCTTCAAAGGCATCGAAGAAATAGCTAAAAGGACAAAGAACCTCCGGCTCTGGGCACATCTTTTTGACTCCACCATTCTCCCTGCATTAATATACACCTCAGAGATCTGGGCCCTATGAAAGCAGGATGAGAATGCTATTCGGTCTCCCAGAGAGGAATCGAAAGAGCTATGCTTGGAATATCACGCCTCACTCAAGTGAGAGAGGGAATCCGGAGTTCTGACCTCTGTCGCTATTCCAGAATCAGGGGACGCTGTCTCGTTTGCCAAGGCATCGAAAATCAGATGGGCTGGACATGTAATGCGATTTGGAGACAACTGCTGGACTAGACCCATTACCGACTGGATCCCACGGGATGTCAAAAGATCACGTGGCCGCCCACCTACAAGATAGTCAGACTTCCTTGTAAAGACCCTGAAGGAACGTTTTGAGGCTCTTCATAATCCTGAATCAACCAGATGCCATTGGGCTACATAGGCACGTGATAGGGTCCAATGGAAATGTTACTGGCGCCCGCTAGAGCAAATCGATGAATAACGGGATTTAAGTGATCAAGTGATCAAGTGACCATCTCTATGGTCCCAGTATTTGATATTTGCACTGTATATTTTCATCTTGCCGGGCTCTGCCATGCAGGTGGGATACTCTTGTAGTAGCCTTACATCTCATGCATGTATTGATGAATGGGGAAAGATCAGCTCTCCTGCTGGGGAGAGCTCTGACATGCTATGGAATCCAGATGTTGACAATGGTGGCCCTCATCATGTGGGGGTTCCTCTGGCTTCTTGCAAGGCTCTGCTGGGATGGTGGGATAGTGCTAGAACCTGCCTTCCCTCCTGGGTACCTCATGATAAGCTGGGCACAGGAGAACCAGTAACAGCTCTACAGCAAGTCTCTGCGTCTCTGGATCAGGCACATCTGGGCTTGAAATAGAGGGCTATAGGGTGGGACTCTGACAAACCGGTCTGTTATCAGCTCTTCTGATCAGTGGAGCTCTTATGAGCTGTGGAGTCCAGATGTTGAAAATGGCAGGCCTCATCATGTGGGGATTCCTCTGGCTTCTTGTGAGGCTCTGCTGGGATGGCAGGCCAGGGCTAGAAGCCACCTTCCCTCCTGGGTGCCTCATGGTCAGCTGGGCACAGGGAGAGTAGGTAGACTCTACCCCCATGTTTCTGAGTCTCTGGATCAGGCATACCTGGCCATACCTGGCAAGCTACCCATGTCGTATTTGATATGCCAAAAACCAGTAACAATTATAAACCTCATTTCCATGACCTGATGGAATCGTTTGAAGCTCTTCATGTTCCAGAGCAAGCAGCTGCTGTTGGGCTACACTAGCATGTGTCAGGGTGTATGGAGACGTTACTGGTGCCCACTCAAGCAAATCGATGAACAACAGGAAGACAAGTGATACAAGTGATATTTTCATCATGAATCTTGGTAAATTTCCTCACTGTCATTACTCATCCTATCACAAGAGACAGACATGGGGCAGAGCTGCTACTGGCTCTCACTGTGCCCATCCGCTCATGAGGTGCCCGGGAGTGATAGCAGGATCTAGCCCTGGCCGCCACCCCAGCAGAGCCTCACAAGCCAGACAACCCCCACTCCATGAGGACCTCCATTTTCCACATCCGGACTTCCCCCTCGTCAGAACTCAACCCAGCAGACCAGCCTATCACAGTCCGGCTTTCAAGGCTGCGGCTGCGCAGTTCATCAATAAATGCTGGATTTAGAGATGGCTACTAGAGTATGCTACCTGCACGGCAGAGCCTGGCAAGCTACCCGTGTCGTATTTGATATGTCAGATACCAGTAGTAATTATAGACCTCATTCCCATGACCTGATGGAATGTGTTGAGGGTCTTTATGTTCCTGAAGCAAGCAGGTGCCCTTGAGCTCTACTTGAATGAGACAGGTCATATGGAGATGTTACTGGTGCCCGCTTGACAAATCGGCGATGAACGGGAAGACAGTGAAACAGTGATACAGTGATCACAAGAACTTTATATCTTCATTGGCTTCATGACAGCTTGTTGGCACAGGTCATCAATTTGGTTTCTTAGAAACTTTCAATAGATCACATTTACATTGAAAGAAAATTTTGTTGTATATAAAATTAGGAATAATGAGAGGGTTTTTCATTTATAACATTTTTTTTCTGATTTTTTGAGTCACAACCAGCAATGCTCTGGGTTACTCCTGCCTCTGCACTCAGAAATTACACCTTGCTGTGCTCAGGGGACCATATGGAATGCTAGGGATGGAATCCGGGTTGTCTTCATGCAAGACAAATGCCCTACCCTCTGTGTTATCACTCTAGCCTCCTCATTTATAACTTTAAGGACAATAAATTTTCATGGTTTGTAGTGTATAGAATCATATCTTATCTATGCTCATTATAGTATGTAGGGTGGTCTGGCTTGTTTTGAGGTTCTGCTGGGGTGGCAGGCCAAGGCTAGAACCCGCCATGCCTCCCGGGCACCTCACGAGCAGCTGGGCACAGGGAAAACAAGTAGGAGCTCTGCCCCATGTCTGAGAGTCTCTGGTTCAGCATACCTGGGCCAGATTGAAATAAAACTGCTGCAGGGTGGCTGTTGATGATCCGGGCTGTGATAGTCTGGTCTGCTGGGTAGAGTTGTGATGAGAGGGAAGTCCAGATGTGGAAAATAGAGGGCCCCATGGAGTAGGGTAGGGTGGTCTGGCTTGTTGTGAGGTTCTGCTGGGGTGGCAGGCCAAGGCTAGAACCCGCCATGCCTCCCGGGCGCCTCACGAGCATCTGGGCACAGGGAGAGCAAGTAGCAGTTCTGCCAGACCACCCTACCCTACTCCATGGGGCCCACCATTTTCCACATCTGGACTTCCCTCTCGTCACAACTCCACCCAGCAGACCAGACTATCACAGCCTGGATCATCGACAGCCACCCTGCAGCAGTTTTTTTTTTTCAATCAGCCAAGATGGCCGCTGAACCAGAAACTCTCAGACATTGGGCAGAGCTGCTACTTGCTCTCCTTGTGCCCAGCTGCTCGTGAGGCACCCGGGAGGCATAGTGGGTTCTAGCCCTGGCCTGCCACCCCAGCAGAACCTCACAACAAGCCAGGCCACCCTACCCTACTCCATGGAGCCCGTCATTTTCCACATCCGGACTTCCCCTCTCTTCACAACTCCACCCAGCAGACCAGACTATCATAGCCCGGTTCATGCAGCTGCTAGCAGCCACGTGGTTCATCAATAAATGTTTTATTTAGAGGTGACTACAATAGTATGCCACCACACGGCAAGCCTGGCAAGCTGCTCGTGTATTAATGATATGCCAATTACCAGTAACATTTATATTTGGTCATTCCCTTGACCTAATATAATTGTTTGAAGCTCTTTATGCTCCTGGAGCAAGCGGATGCCTTTGGGTTCTACTAGCATGAGACAGGGCATATTGAGATATTACTGGTGCCCGCTCTAGCAAATAGATGGTTAACGGGAAGATAGTGATAGATAGTGATAGTATGTAAGGAAAATTGCATTTAATATTTTTCTGTGAAAGGGGACAAAGAGGTCTGGAGTGCACAGACTTGACCCTGGGACCCTCCCTCCCTCTGCACCACTTTTGCAACTCCATTCCACCACCAATTCAGGTGCTTGTCTGATTTTCTGCATGGGACCCACCCAACCTCTATCCTAAAAACTTGGTAAAGTCCACAAAGGGACCCTAACTCTCCACAGATCTCACATCCCAAAATTAAAATATTCTTACCTCCCAAAATTCAATAAAGTATTTATTGTATATTCTACATAAAGATACCAGTGAACATAGATCTCAACATTCCCTACCTCCCACAAAACTCTGCAAAGAGTCCAGATGCCCCACAACTATACTGCGTATCCACACAAGAATGCACAATTTGCAACCTGCCAAGGTCGTAATGGTAAAATAATGCAGAATTCCACCAAATTCAGTGAGTGAAGTTGCCAGCCCAGATGAGCCAAGAAATATTGATGAGATATATAACCTCTCTGATAAGGAATTTCGAAGGAAGCTGATACGGCTGCATAAGGAGCTCAAAGAAGCAATGCAACACAAACTCAATAGAATAAAAGAGGCCATGAGAGCAGAAATAAGAAAAAGGAAAATAAAAATACAAGCAGAAATGACAGGTATTAAAAATGTGGTAGGCGAATGAAAAACTAATTGTACAGACTCCACAGCAGAGTCACATCTGCTGAAGACACAATTAGCAAGCTCCAATATGGGGTGCAGGAAATCTAAACAACAAAAGAAGATGGAAAAAGACTTACAATGAATAAACAGAAAACAAAAAGACATCCAAGATGAAGCCAAAAGGAATAATACAAGAATCATTGGGGTTTCAGAGGGGACAGAAAGAAAACCCTGATGAAGAATCAATTGTCAAAGCCATCATTGTTGAGATGTTCCAAGAACTAAAGAACACTTGTTCCCAGATTCAGGAGGCCTAAGGGTACCAGCTAAAAGAAATCCAAATAAGAATACTCCAAGACACATCCTAATCAGAATAACAAAAACCATAGATAAAGATAAAATTCTGAAAGCAGCAAGATCAAAGAAGGAATTCACATACAAAGGTGCATCCCTAAGATTCACAACAGATTTTTAGAAGAAATAGTCTGAGTCTTAAGTCAATGGTGGGATATCGTGTAAAAACTCAAGGAAATTAAGGTCTCATCAAGAATTCTTTGCCTGGATAGACTCACATTCATATTAGAAATATACACAGCCTAATGGATAAACAACAGCTCTGGAGCTTCATATACTCAAAACCAACTTTAAAAGAAAGACTGAATGATCTATTGTAAAATAAGTCAAATCCCAAAAAGCACAACAAGCTTATACAGAAAGATGGCACAAAATCCCATGACAATAATCTTTCTCAATGCCAACGGTCTAAATGCACCTGTTAAGAGATAGAGAGTGGCAAAATGGATTAAAAAATTGAATCCAACATTCTACTGCCTACAAAAAATGCATCTGAATAATCAGAGCCGACAAAGACTCAAAGTCAAAGACTGGAAGACAATTCTTCATGCAAACAACTCCTCCAAAAGGTCGATGTGGCCATACTAGTATCTGACAACACAGACTTCAGGATGAAAAAGGTAGAAGGGACAGTGAAGGCCATTATTTAATAATTAAGGGATATGTACATCAGGAAGAAATTATACTCATAAACATATATACACTCAACAAGGGGTCAGCAAAGTACTTAAAACAACTGCTAATAGAGTTCAAAGAAGATGTTGACAGTAACACAATTCAACTCTGCTCTATCAACACTTGATAGATCGATAAGACTAAAACTCACCAAGGAAATACTGGCCCTGAAGGGAAGAAATGGAAGAAAGAGGGATGGTTGTTATATACAGGGCTTTTCATCCCCAAAAAGCCAAATACAAATTTTTCTGCAGCATATGTGGAACACTCTGCAAGATAGATCACATGCTGAGCTACAAAACATACCTCAATAAAATAAAAATGATTGATACTATGTCAAGTGTTTTTTTCTGTCCAGGATACACTGCAAATAGAAGTGAACCACACACCGAAAATGAAAGTCAAATCAAACACCTGGAAAATGAGCATCTCACTGCTGAACAAATGTGGGTCAGGGAAGAAATCAAAGAGAACATCCAAATATTCCTGGAAACAAGTGAAAATGAAGACACCAACTATCATAACTTATGGGATACAGTGAAAACAATGTTAAGAGGAAGTTCATAGCTCTGCAAGTATTCATCAGGAAAGAAGAAAGGGCCCATATAAATAATCTGACTTCACAGCTTAAGATCTTAGAAAATGACCAAAAAAAAGAAGCTCAACCCAAGCAGAAAGAGAAATAATAAAACTTAGGACAAAATCAACAAATTGAAAACCAAAAAACAATCCAAAAGATCAATGAAACAAAGAGCTGTTTCTATGAAAAAATAAACAAGATCGAGAAACCATTTGCAAGACTCACAAGAAAAGGGAACGAAAGAACTCAAATATACAGAAAAAGAAAGGAAAAGGGGGGATATCATAACAGAAACCACAGAAATTCAAAAAATCATCAGAGATTACTTTGAGAGTCTGTATGCTACGAAAGAAGAGAATTTAGTATAAATGGACAAATTCATGAATTCCTATAGCCTCCCAAGGCTACAACAAGAAGACTTGGAATACCTGGACAGAACTCTCACCATTGAGGAGATTGAATCAGTAATCTAAAGTTTGCCCATATGCAAAAGCTCAGGTCCAGATAGATTCACTGGTGAATTCCTCCAAAACTTTATGGAGGACCTACTGCCAGTCCTATTCAATATCTTCCAGGAAACACTCCCAAATAGCCTATATGATGCACATATAACCCTGATACCCAAGGCAGACAAAGTCATCACAAAAAATGAAAACTACCGACCAATCTCCATGATGAACACAGATGCTAAGCTCTTCAACAAAATACTAGCAAACAGAATCCAAAGACTCATCAAAAAGATTATACACCATGACCAATTTGGATGCATCCCTAGAATGCAAGAACGATTGAACATTCACAAGTAAATCAACATAATACATCATATAAATAAAAGAAAAATAAAAACCATATTATCATAGAAATAGATGCTGCGAAAGTTTTTGACAAGATCCAAGACCAGTTCATGATAAAAAACTCTCCATAAAATGGGAATTGAAGAAACTTTTCTCATTATAGTCAAAGCCTTCTATCAAAAGCCTATAGTGAGCATCATTCCCAATGGGGAAAAATTGAAAACCTTCCACCTAAGATCAGGAACAAAATAAGATTGTCCATGCTAACCACTTCTATTCAATATTTCACTGGAAGTACATGCCATAGCAATCAGGGAAAACAGGAATTAAGAGCATCCAGATAGGCAACAAAGAAGTCAACCTGCCACTATTTGCAGATGACATGATATTATGCCTAGAGAACCCAAAACTCTCTACCAAAATGCTCCTAAAAACAATAGATTCCTATAGTGGAGTGGCAGGGTACAAAATCAATACCCAAAAGTCAATGGCTTTCCTATATACAAATAACAAAAGAGAAAAAGGGGATATAAGAAAATTATTCCATTCAAAATTGCGCCACAGAAAATCAAGTACCTAGGAATCAGCTTAACTAAGAGTGTAAAGAACCTGTACAAATTAAACTACAAAGTGCTGCTTCAAGAAACAAAAGAGGACACGAGTAAATGGAGACACATTTCCCAATCATGGATTAGGAGAATTAATATTGTCAAAATGAGAAATGCATCCCTATAAAGATACCCATGATATTCTTCCAATAAATTGACAAAACACTCAAAATTTGTAGTTAAAAATAACCCCCTGGATAGTTAAAGCTTTTTTTCCTTGAAAAAATAAGGTGGAAGGCATCACTTTTCCTAGCTTCCAAACTGTACTACAAAGCAGTGGTAATTAAAATGGCATGGTATTGGAATAAAGACAGACTTGTAGACTTATTGACTAGAACTGAATATCCTAACACACACTTGCAATATACAATCACTTAATCTTCAATAAAAAGCAGAATATATTAATTAGAACAAGAAAGCCTTTACAATAGTGGTGCTGGGAAAACTGGGCAGCTACATGTAAAAATATGAACTTAAACTGCTTTCTTAAGTCATGTACAAAAGTCAAATCAAAATGGATTAAAGATCTCAATATCAGACGTGAATCTATAAGCTACATCAAAGAATACATAGGTAGGACCCTCTACGATATTGAAGCTAAACACATCTTCAAAGACAAAACATCACTGATGAAGCAAATTGAAGCAAAGATAAACATGGGATTATATGAAACTGAAAAACGCCTGTACCTCAAAAAGAAGAGGCGACAAAGATAAACGAAAGACAGCCCACAGAATGAGAAATGTTATTTACCCAATCCCCATCTGCTATGACATTTATATCAAAGATATATAAGACCTCGGTAGAACTTTTCAAGAAAAAACATCCTACCAAAGGAGGAATTCAAATCGCCAAAAGGCATATGAAAAAGTGCTCTTCATCATTAATCATCAGGGAGATGAAAATCAAAACAACAATGAGGTATCATCTCACGTCACAGAGACTGGCACCCATCCAAAAGAGCAAGAACAACCAGTGCTGGTGAAGATGTGGGGGAAAAGGGACTCTCATTCACTGTTGGTGGGAATGCCAACTGGTCCAGCCCTTTTGGAAAACAATATAGACATTCCTCCAAAAACTAGATATTGAGCTCTCATTTGACCCAGCAAGACCACTCCCGGGAATATACCCTGGAGACCCAAAAACACACAGAAGAAACATTATCTGCACTTCTGCATTCATCGAAGCTCTATTCACAATAGCCATAATCTAGAAACAACCGGAATGCCCGAGAACAGAAGACTGGCTAAAGAAACTATGGTATATCCACACAATGGAATACTATGCAGCTGTCAGGATAAAATAATTTATGAAATTTGCCTACAAATGGATAAACATGGAGATAATCATGCTTAGTGAAATCAGTCAGAAGGAAAAGGACATATAAAGCATGACAGCATTCATCTGTGGGATATAAATATATACCAGTGTTCCACTAACAGTTGGAAATGGTAATGCCAGACTAGAACTGAGCATTTAATGTAGGTAAAGATAACCCCTAAATGTATGTATGACAAGTCACATTGTGTAAGAGAAGGGGGAGAGAAAGAGAGAGAGGAATAAGAAGAAGAAAGAAAAGTGTCTGATATAGTCTGAATGAGGGGATAGGAAATCTGGGGACATTGGTGGTGGGAATGTTCACTGGTGGAGGAAGGAATGGGTGCCGCAACATTATATGACTGAAACCCAATCATAAATAGCTATAGCAGTACACTGCTGCCCAGAGCCTCTGCATCTGACCTGGAGTTGCCTCCCTGCAGGCCACTTTGTAGATAGGGAGGGGGACAGTTTGAATGTGGCAGTTTATCTGATCATGTATTCTATACTGACTGGTATAAATATTCTTTCATGCTGCCACAATCACAGTGGAACTAGCTAGATCTTACTGGTATATTTGCCTGGCCACGTTGGATCTCTAAGTAATTAGACCTCTAGTAATTAGATCTCTAGTAATTAGAGAAATGCTGTTTGCCTCCAAGCAAGCAAGCATGGCTCTCTGATAACTCAAAGGCAGATAAAATACAGAACAACACTGAAGTAAAGATGAGACTGCAACTAATGTTTTTACTTTAAATATTTCTACTTTTTTCATGTAGTCTAATTCCCATCTGCATATGGATACGGGGAACTGCTTCTCATTCACACCTGTTGGTGTTAAGTGGGACGAGACATACACTCATGTCCTGATCCAGTGTGGGTCTGAGACAAGCCTCTCTGAGACAATCCTCCCCAGTGATCATGAGGTTATAGGTGTTTCTTCTTGTTCCTGTCCTTCCTCTCATATTCTCTGGTATTAATCTCTGTCACAGGTATTGGTGATGCTTTGTCATCTTAGGAGTAGCCTAAGCATTGAAAATAAGGACACACATATGTCTTTTCTTACATGTCAAATAAAGTCCACTGAAGCGAATGAGACACCACACCTGCTGAAAATTCTTTTCGTTATTTTACATCCAATAAAGAACAGCACACTATCAATTCATCTTCTCTTAAGGGTAGTGGATTCCGTTGGTCTCGAGCTGCTGAATCTCGAGAAGAGGCCCGGAGAAATGCCCTACTATGTTTATTTCTGCTCTGAAGAGATCCTGGCATCCAGTCTCGCCAGCAGGGCAAGTGTTTGCTGTGGGGAGTGAGTGAGGATAGATTGAAGTGTCGGGGGCAGGGGAGATGGCACAGAGTCAACTGCACTTGCCAAATGCATTCATCTTGGTTTGATTCCACACACTCCATATGGTCCCCAAGTCCCCCAGTAGTGACCTTTGGGCATACAGCCACAGATAAGCCTGATCACAGTTAGGTACCCTAGGATGACTGGGCCCCCTGGGATGAACCCAGAGCCATGGGAGAGCCTGGCAAGCCCCCTGTTGTATTCTATATGCCAAAACAGTAACAATAATGGACCTTATTCCCAATGAATAGACGTTACTGGTGCCCGCTAGAGCAAATCGATGAACAACAGGAAGACAAGTGATACAAGTGATACACAGTTGGGTAAAAATCCAAAAAAGTAAGATAAATATTTTTAAAGATTTTGGTGTCTTTTAGAAATACTGTGATCACAGCAATTAAGCAGCCTGTCTCTGAAGAGGTTCCTCTAAACAATCGCAACAATAAAAAATAACAATATTTTTTAATTTAGTTTGAAGGGAGAAATCTTTCAAAAACATTTTTGAAGAGTTTAGAAGAAATTTCTCAGTGTTTTGTCCATATTGTACAAGTATATGCCTCACTCGATTTTCTTGTTTCATTTCTCACAGTTGTGAGTTGAGTTAATAAAAGTCAAATCATATGAGTGACATGATCAAATCAACTCCCTCCTTAGAAAGTCCCATGCGTTCCTTGACAGACATCTAATAACCTACACCCCCTGTGAAAATGTAGGCAAATGATGAAGGCTAATGGAGCCCACGCTAACAAGATTGTTCGCCTGTTACGCTTAAATGAGGTTTGTGCTATGCTCCTCGCGGCTCAGCCAAGTCCTTACAGAGCTGATTCACAGCATGAGGACCCTGATACATAATTCTGTTCCCCCTGGTGACTGGCAGCCACAGACTTACCTTAGTGAACTTCAGGACCTCGAAACATTGAAGAGTGATGGATCCAGTTAAATGACACCCTGGGAGTTCTTTATAAATGAGCTGACTGTCATTAGCAGGGTGGATACCAACATTTAGAAGCCACTCTTTACATTTCCTGGCTGTGTTCCTCATTAGGAGGACTTCAGTGTGGTTTAAGCTAATACCCCAAATCATTTTGTCAATATATTTAAAGATCACTATCACTATCACTATATCACTATCCTCCTGTTGATCATCTATTTGCTAGAGCGGGCACCAGTAATATCTCCATATGTCCTGTCTCATGCTAGTAGAGCCCAAGGGCATCTATTCGCCTCCAGGAACTTAAAGAGCCTCAAACCATTATATTAGGTCATGGGAATGAACTAATATAATTGTTACTGGTATTTGGCATATCAAATAAAACAGGGAAGCTTGCCAGGCTTGCCATGCAGGTGGCATACCCTTGTAATCGCCTCTAAATATAGCATTAATAGATGAACCGCGCGCCGCAAGTGATAGGCTGTTACTGGGTGTAGTTCTGACAAGAGGGAAGTCCGGATGTGGAAAATGGCGGCCGATGGAGGGGGTCATCTGGCTTGTTGTGTGGGGCTCTTCTGGGGTGGCAGGCCAGGGCTAGAACCCCGCCATCCCTCCCGGGTGCCTCGTGAGCGGCTGGGCACAGGGAGAGCAAGTAGCAGCTCTGCCCCATGTCTGCAGCTATTTAAAGATAGCTGCAATATATGTGTCTTGTTTAATGAGCCATTTTTCCTGAGACTCAGTTGTTCACACTTGTTTTACCCAGAAAGGTAGCGGTCATTGCAATGGCCTCATCATGCCAACACGGGTACCTAGAATAGAAAATTCTCATTTGTAAGAAGCCTGGAATACCTCTTCTCAACAGGAATTTATTCATTTCGCCTTGCTTAAATAATTTTTTTGCGTGTTTTGGTCACACCTGGCAATGCTCAGGGGCTACTCCTGGCTCTGCACTCAGGAATTACCACTGGCGGTGCTCGGGGGACCATATGGGATGCCGGGGATCGAACCCAGGCCGGCAGAGTCCGGCCACGTGCAAGGCAAATGCCCTACCCGCTGGGCTATCGCTCCAGCCCCTGAAATAAAAATTTTAAAAGCCTCACAATGCAATTTTGCTCCCATTCATCCCCTAACTCCAAAGAGGTTATTTGTTGGGGCACATTATTTGTAATCCTAAACCTTTTGTGTTTTGAATGAATTAAGATTCACTCTATACCTCCTCTTGTCTCTCCTCAATCTACAGCTGCAGTTACGCAGTGAACACATGCAGCGAAACCAAAACAAAACACTATCTGCTTCTCCCTCTCCCTCTGCTTCTACTGCTCTATTGCTAAGTCCCAACCTACCCCAAGAGTTATGGAAGCAACGTAGTTTGTGAATCCAGCTTCTTTGGTGTCTTCTATTCCCACCCCACAGGGAGTGGTGGTGGAAGAAGCCTACATAGAAACAGGATGACCTGCACCTTGGGAAGCCCCCCGGGCGGACTGAGCATAGTAAAGGCACAGGAACACAGGTTTGCTGCTGGTGGTGCTCAGGGCTTACTCCTGCATGAGTTGAAAGATCAATAAATAGAAAATAAGTCTATGTTTGGTATGTTTGAAATAGGATGTTTTCAATGTGCGATTACTCAAGTAGTGCTCGGGAGGCCCCTGGGTGATATCCAAGGCTGTTCAGCCACTGCTCCTGGGTGGGAGAAAGCAAATGTCCAGCTAAGTGGTGATGCTCTAACCCCTAGCATGGAGAGTCACCGTGATGGTGCTCAGGCTCCAGGACTCCGCATGGGATCTGTGGAGGCAGGATGTGAGATGCCAGGGATCCAACTAGGTCCCTCGCCTGTAAGGCATGTCCTTTACCCCCTACCCCGAGCTTTCCCTTTGCTAGGATGCATCCAACTTAATGCTCTTTCTTACTAGTTTGGTTTTTGTTAGTTTACCTTAAAATCTGTAGAATTCAGCACTCTCTCTCTTTCTCTCTCTGTCTTCCTCTTTCTGTCTTTGGAAGAGGGGGCACCCAGACAGTGCTCAGGACTTATTCTTGTCTCCATGCTCATTATTCAGTTCTGTATCACTGTATCACTGTCTTCCCATTAATCATTGATTTGCTCGAGCGGGCACCAGTAACATCTCATATGACCTGTCTCATGCAAGTAGATTCAGTTCTGATGTGGCTTATTGGACCACATGTGATGTTGGGGATTGACATTCCCTCACATAAGACAGGGGCTCTTCCCACTATGCTCTCTTTGGCTCCTAGATTCCTTCCTTAGTTTAAGTGGTTTCTTCGAAATTTTATAGCATTTAACATAACAATAATGTAACCTTAAAATAAGCTTTAGTTTGTTTGATTTTACCTTATTCACACAGTGTAGAATTCTAACGATTTATTAAATAGGGATTACAAACAACTCCTCTTGTGCAGTGCTTGGGAGGAAAGTTCCAATTTTTCATCAGAATCTGTAATGTTTCCACAAGACTTTTATGCATAGCTCTATCAAGTTTAAGAAGACCCTCCACATGCTTAGCTAACTAATAATTTTAATTATAACTATAAATCAATATTTTCCAAAGAAAGCAATACCTCCATCTGAAGGATATAATTAGCATCCTCCTGTGTTACTAGGGGGTGGGCGCTTTCTATGTGCTTGAAGAAGTTGTATTTCTATGTATATGGGAACTGGAATTTTTTTAGAGGGTGAGATGAATCAGTGCTCAGGGCTTAGTCCTGGCTCTGTGCTCAGGAATCAATCCCGGTAGTGTTCAAGGGGATGTTGTGTGATGTTGGGGATAAAAGCCATGCCCCTTGACTTAACTACTATCTTTCTAGCCCTGAACATTTTTTCTGAAAAGGAGGTAATAAGAAAAGCAAATTTTAGTGTTTATTATAAATGGAGAAGAAGCATGCTGACAGGGAGCCAGGCAAGTCTTGACCATTCAGAGGCAGAGAGAAAGAGGCACCAATGCATCTGTGCATGAGCAACAAGAGAGTAAAGGTTGACAAGGGCCCAGAAAACAAGTAAGAAGAGTTTGAGAAGATAAGATAAACTACATTTTGCAGCATGTAACAGCTATGTTACCTTGACCAGAGCAATGTCAGCACTGCGGGCAGGAAGGGGGTGAAAGGAAGTAAACTGAGTATCACAAGGGGAAATGGAAGGCGATGGTGGACTATGAGAGAATCTGTGGGTTGGTCCTTTCTCTGAAGGCTGCAGAATAGTTGAGAAGTTTCTTAAGGCATGAACACAATGAAAATTCCATGTTGGTGTACCACAATTAGATTTTATGCCAAAGAATGGGATCTACGAAAGTGGTCTATAAAAAGGAGGAAATAATAATGAATTCAGATGTAAAGTAGTAGATTAAATAAGAGTGAAAGGGAACCAGAACAAAGTGGGAATGGTTTGATCTGGGAAGAACTCAAGACACTCCTCCTTATTCACCACATGTGACAAAGTGTCGCTATTCTTGACAGAAAGGATTTGGGGGAAACAAGACAGGGAGGATAAATATCCAGATAGGAAAATCATAAGAGCAAGAACATGTAGTCTACAAAAAACGTAAATATCAAGGTGCCTAGAATGGACAGCAAGTAGAATCAAGCTTTGAGCCCCAACAATAACAATGATGGTAGTAGTAATACAAACTAATGGCAAACAATGATAGAGGTCAATTATAATGCCCGATAGAGTAAATATTCAACTTATTAATGAGCACTGAACTCAATACAAAAGCCCTGAAGTGAATTATAGTGTATAGACAGCTTTGGAGAACCCAGAAATTTATATGCAATCGGAAGGGTCAGGAAAATGGCTGCACAGAGAGCACAGTGAAGCGTGAAGAAGACGCACCAGCTCCCTCCCAGTGACTCAATCCCAAGCCAGCAGAGCCAAGCCCAGAGGTGACCACGTGGTCTGAGGGATGGGCTCAGTGAGGACCGGGCAGAAAAAGTGGCATCTGCCGTGGGTGTCTTCTAGGGGTGTTCTCCCTTTTTCTGTATTTGCTCCTCTCTCAGCCCCTGGGATTCCTGGACAGGAGGCAGGAACAGGTGAAAGTGTGAGCCACACCTCTCCTGTACTCTGGAAGGGCGGGAAGAACTGAAAGAAGGTTCCGGGAAAGGGATAAGCCTGTGGGGACAGGGAGAAAAGTGCTCAGAAAAAAAACTCTGGAGTTCCATTTTTGAGCCCTAATGCTCATCCTTCTCCATGTGGCTCTGAGTCAATCCGGAAGACCTGGTGGCAGTAACTGAAAACAGGGGCATTTCTGGGAAGGCTGCAGGCTGGCCACTGGGCACTGCACCTCATAAAGCACTCCAAAGGCTTTGGAAATAAAGCCAACATCTTAACTGTCACCTGCAGAAATGTCGGTACCTGGCAGAGAATATGAACTAAATGCATATTGCACAGCAAACAATACTGGGAACAGATATGAAAAGGAATCCAGAAGCTGGAAAGAAGCTAAACAGGCCAGGACTAGGGACATAAAAGTGAGTCCTCAGAGCTCTCTCCTGCTCGCAGACATGAAGGGGCACTGGAGACCATGGAAGAGAACATGTTTGCACATGTAGAAGGATGCTGCATACAGGGGTGTGGTTCCGCCTCTCGGAAGAGCCAGGGGAGTGGCCGGGGGCTCTCTAGTAGTCCTGAAGACCCCAGGGATTCTTCTGCAGCTATCACTGCATCAGTAACACACCTACCAGGAAGAAAGAGCAAAAGAAGAGCCCAGAAGAGTGGTCAGAAACACCGTGGCAAGCCCCATATTGGTAATAGCTGTCTTACAGCTAAAGGAACAAGGCTCAGACAGACAAGTGTCCTGCCCAGGTCACTGGCCCGAACTTGGCCACGAGTCTGGTTCCTTGGTTTCCATCCAAGCCCAAAAAACAGAGGTGGCATTTAAACATTAGCCAATTACCAACCTAAGTCACACTCGCTACAGCAGAGCCACTGAAGTCTCTGAGCATCCTCATGCAATGCCCCGCAAAGCAAATATATACATACACATATGTGGAGCTGCAGCAAGAAGCCGAGTGCGTGCTCAGCATGCAGAAGTCGGGTCAACCCTAGAACACTAAGCCCGAGTACTGCTTGAGCTCTGCTAAGTATCCCCTCCCCCAAATGCAGGACATTTCGTGTTTGCTATCACAGAGCAAATGACCTAACAGTGCATGCACAAAACCTTAAGCTGTGGTTTTCAGCTGCATATGTAGAAGGTCCAAGGACATTTTCTTGTCATCTTTAAATCAACTCTCGGACAGCAGAGACTTCCTCTTTGAAGCATATTCCTCAAATGCCCCTGTTGAATGCATGCTAGAAGCCAACATTCTTTGTTTAATTGGAATTAATGCATTTTTTTAATTTTAAATAGTTGTTTATTTATAAAAAAAGAATTGATTTTAATTGTTCAATATGTGTTATTCTAAAAAAGAGTCTCTGCGTAGAATAAAACCAATATAATGACATACTGCCTGTTTTTTAAATATTTTGCGATTTTATAAACTGTGAAGATGTATGTAACATGCCAAAATTTGGTTAATATTTCTAATTAGATACTGTGTTTTATACAGGGTCAAGTTATAATTCCAGTTAGTAAGTACAGTTCACCTCATTCGTTTGTCTTAAAATAAGAACCACAAGATTTACTTACTTATTGACGGTAGATTCGGTAAATATAATAAATAAGAAAGGACTGGGAGGGGACAAGTGTGACCATGATAGTGAGGAATGACCACTGGACACAATGGTCATTGTGTTGAAGCGGGGTTAAGTGCTGAAGCGAGGTTAAGTTATACAAACGCTACCCTATCAGTAACATATTGCAAACCACAGTACCTAAAAGGTATGTAACAAAGAGAGACAGAGAGAGAGAACGAGAGAGAGAGAGAGAGAGAGAGAAGTGTCTGCCATAGAGACAGACTAGAAGGATGGGGTAGAGGAAGGAGGGAAACTGGGACACTGGTGTTGGGAAATGTGCGCTGGTGAAAGGACGGGTGTTGGAACATTGTATGACTAAAACCCAGTCATGAACAACTTTGTAATTGCCAGCTTATGTTGATTCTATCAAAAAATATTTTGAGAAAATATAAATTTTTTGCATTTTTAATTTTTATTTTATCTTTAACTGAGATTCTGTGGTTTACAATGATACTAGTAATAATTTCTTGTAGATTCCAACTCCACGATATTTCCCAATTACCTTGTTGAATGCATGTTAAAAGCGAATTCTTTAATTAGAATTAATGCACGTTTTTAATACATGGAATTAATGGAATTAATGCATCACAGTGTAGCCGTCTCCCCTCCCTCTTCCTCTCGGGCTCTTCCAACTCAGCTGTGGGGCTCAGCTCCTCTTAATGCTGTCTTTGCTCCTTTGTTGCTACCTGTGGGTCTTTAATTCCCATATATGAGAGGGAGAATTTTGTATCAATCTCTCTTTTTTCTGTGCCAATTTATCAAAAACATTATGCATTGTCTATAGTTTTGTGGCTAAATATCTTACCCCAGTTAGAGTTATTGCTTTATGCCAAATCGGTTTCCTGATACCATGGTAAACTTTCTGTGTCTCACAATGTATTTATCTGGTTTTTCTCAATTTACATTTGCTTGTAAAACAGTTTGATTTATTTTGAACGGGTCACTGAAAAATTTCTCATACGGAATTCAGTCTAGCAACTTCAATTTAAGCACGCACGCAATACACACTCCCTTTGTCATTGTAGTCACTCTGTAACTGGCAAATAAGTCGTTCCTGTGCCCAGACTCTATGTCACCTAAGTGAAGTTTCGGTCCAAGCAGAGAACAGCTCCCGCACACTCTTACTCAATACAGAGGGGGCAAGGTGCCACTGACAAAGCAAAAGACAAAAATTTAGTGTCCTAGGAGAATCTCTACTGAAAGGTAATCGAGCAATTAAAAACCCTATCTGTAAGTGCTGATCTGAGGGAGGAGGGGCTACTGTCAGCAAAACTTAAAAGCATTTGTAACTGGAAGGGAATCAGGGTAAAGTGTTCAAGAAGGTGATCTCAGGTAGGAGCTGGGACAGTGGGTGTCCTGGGGTGGAGAGCAGGGAAAGGTGTTGCTGGAGGAGACTGTGTGCAGCCCCTAGCTGCTCTTAAGCACAGAAGGGAAGGGCACCCAAATTCCCCACTCCTCCCTCCTTTCACGGCATAGAAACACCTTCCTAGCAAGATTTAAAAAACAATAATAATAATATCTGGAGAACAGAGTGAACTAGGCAGGAGGGCCGATCCCTAAGACCCAGACACGCCCTGGTGTGTGTGTGTGTGTGTGTGTGTGTGTGCGCGCGCGTTGGGGGTGCAGGGGAGCTGGCTGTGATGGAGATGGAGGAGAAGAAGGGGGAGGGAAAACGCAAGTGAATCTCTGAGCCTGCAGGGAACTTTGCGGCAGTAGGGAAACTTTGGAGCACTTTAAAAAGTGAGTGAACGATTGAAAAGCAGGTACTTTCATTAAGGAATATCACTCAGAGCAATCGGGCATTCTCCAGTAAAACTGACCAGGTCTGAGCACTGGAATCCAAGCAAAAAGTTCAGAGGCTTGACCCTGGGAATGCTAAGACACAGGAAGCAACGTGGGCGGGACACTGGAAGCAAGGTGGGTGGGATTCAAGGTTGCTCTTTCCTTTTTTGTGTGTGAGTTTTGGTGATGCCACTGATTGCAACCTAGAGTGGCGCACAAGAAAGGCCAGAGATGGACAAACAGCTGAGCTCCAGTTACCCTTCAGCAGTGGTTAATGATCAGAGCTGTGGGGTGGATCCTCTGGGCTCCCCAGGCTTGGTGGATTCTGGCTGTGCAGGTCCAGGTGCACCAGCCGAGGTCAGTCGGGGCTGGCCTCCCCTTGAGGACTATCTCGCCTAGCCACCCGCGAGTTCCACTGCAGCAGCTGTGGCCTGAGTCATCTCCAGCCTGGGGAATTCAGGGAACGCTGTGCCCTCTGCAAGTCTCTTCTATCTCTGGCCGCTGCAGAATATTGGAAATAAGCCGGGTGCATCCTCTTCCGTTTAATTACTCCTAATTGTCTGCTTTCAGCCAGCTTAACCTTACTCACCCTACAGAGAAGAAATTGGTACCTTCATGGAGATGAGGCTGTCATCACAGTGTTCGAGAAGAGAACACAATCACAGGAGCCTGAGTGACGTGGCCCTCCGGGCGATCTTGAAAAGTGATGCACGTGCCCACTTTGGCCAGGAGCCGCCCAGAGCACCAGAATATTCTTCTCAATACTCTTGTTTTCTAATTTTAGTGAAGCATCAGCACAAACAGGAGAGCTGAGCTGAATACATCTTGATACAATAAGCAAAATACATTTAATCCAAACCCTGTAGACTTAAGAATTGAGAAATTCTTCTACCTTCCAACAGGAGATACTAACCGCAAGCGGCAGATGCTATTACTGCGAGTCCCTGCTTCCTGGTGACTCATGCTCCCGCTACCCTTGCTCCCAGGCAGGTTTTTAGGTGTTTTCTAGGTAGTCAATATTAAATTGAGAGAGATGGCCGCTAGGGGGAAAAGGTCAGACTCCAAAGTTCTGTTAATTCGACTCTTGGATAACTTGGTGATGCTACCAGCTGGTTGGAGGCGTGTGGATCAAAAGCTCACTGCATTTCAAGTTTAATTACAGCATCATTAAAGATAAATCAGTGGCTAGCCACCCCAGTTATCTACAGAGAAGGCTCATGGGGTCTGGGCAGCCTCGGAGGGTTCTAATGAACAGTCTCCATCAGCTTTATCATAGAGGCGAAGGACTTAGCTCCCAGGAGTGAAGCAGGACTCAAGGAAGCTGCCAAGGTCCAGGGGAGTGGTAGTGGCCAACGTGACTTTAGGGGACCAGCTCTCCTGATTTGCTGGGAATGTCCAAGTTTTAAAACTGATG
Organism: Cryptotis parvus; assembly: GCA_021461705.1. Taxonomy (NCBI): domain Eukaryota; kingdom Metazoa; phylum Chordata; class Mammalia; order Eulipotyphla; family Soricidae; genus Cryptotis; species Cryptotis parvus. The sequence continues at coordinate 151,602 of JAJIBD010000864.1, forward strand.
GCCCCCAAACCTGGCTCTAAACCCTGCCTTCTTGGGTCCAGGCAAACCAATGGTGCCCTCACTGCAACTATTCCAGAAATGAGTGTTTGCAGCTGCCTTCAGCAGTAGGGGAATGGATGAAGTAATTGTCTCAAGGGAAATATAAGGAATAAAAGCTAATGCCTGCAGGCTAAGAAAGGAAGTCAAGGGTCACTTGGGCAGGAGTTGGCACGGAGAAGGGGTGAAGGGTGAAGTTCGGGTCTGTACCATCACCTGAAAAGGGAAATGCATGGGCTGTGGCAAATAGGGGTCCCCAAATCCAGAATGGAGTGGGAACCTTTAAGCAGTGTAAATTGAAGTATTTCAGAGATACTCTACTTTCTCTCAGAATATACTTGAAATTCTTGTATCACTTGTATCACTGTCTTCCGTTGGTCATCAATTTGCTCGAGCGGGCACCAGTAACATCTCCATATGACCAGTCTCATGCGAAGTAGAGCCTAAGGGCATCTGCTCGCTCCAGGAACATGAAGAGCCTTAAACCATTCCATCAGGTCATGGGAATGAGGTCTATAATTGTTACTGGTAATTGGCATATCAAATGACACAGGTAGGAAATATTTTGGCACATTGTGATGAAAGCGAACAGTTCTTTTTGAGTGTGTGTGCGTGCATGCATATTGTGCACATGCATGTCGGCCATATTGTACTACTCTTTTACAGAATTTATATCACATTGTTGGGCTTGTTACACTAAATAGTTTTATTTTCATGTAGCTAGTGTGGTGCGTGGGAATTTATATGCATATACGTTACCTGCGAATATGCTTTACTAAAATACAGGAGATGTTCATAAGGTTGCAGGAGATGGCGGAAGAATATAGCACCCACACTCTCTTTCACTCTTCTAAGATGCCCACTTTCAATAACTAGCTTATTGCCTGACTCCATTGCCTTCAATTCAATTTAAAGTAAGAAAAAGTTCTGGGAGGGCCAGTGCAAGCCTTGTATGCCCAAGCGCTGTCAAATGAGAAAGTGAATAGGTGGGTGTTAACAAGCAAGTATTCCTGGGGCCAGAGAGTTAATACAGCAGGTAGAGTGCTTGCCTTGCATGCGGCTCATCCTGGTTCAGTCCTCATCACCACGTATGATCCCTTGAGTGAACCTATCTCATACAGAGACAGGAGGAAGCCTGAGCACTGCTGCCGTGAACATCCCTATGGTAGAAAAAACTTAATCTAGGATTATATCTAAATCATCATGCAAATAGAGCATCATAATCTGTTCATGACTGGGTCCCAGGATTCCGACCATTGACACATCTTTCTGAACCCTGTTTTCCCAGACCTTGGATATTATTCTCATACTATTTTTTCATATCCACAAATGAATGCAGTCATTCTATATCTGTTCATCTTCTGACTCATTTCACTCAGTATGATACTCTCCATGTTCTTCCATTTATAGGCAAATTTCATGTCTTCATTTATCCTAAAAAGCTGTATAGTATTCCATTGTGTAGATATACCATATTTCTTTATCCAGTCCTCTGTTATCAGGCATTTGGGTTGTTTCCAGATTTTGGCTATTGAGAATAGTGCTGTAGTGAACATAGAAGTTCAGATGGTGTTTTTGCTGTGTGTTTTTGGTTTCCCAGGGTATGTGCACATAGAAACAATTGAATGCAGGACTATATCTATTTTAAGGTAAAATTTCAAATTTTTTCAAGAATTCTACTATTAATGAACAACTTTAAAATTGGAAGCATTTGGGAAGGAGCTGGGTCAGGGCAGGGGGCTTTCTTCCTTCTGATGCAGGGACTTGTTTATCCCTGGGACCTCATACTCTGCTTCCCCTACCCCGTGTGCAGCCGTTGGAGGCCCGAGCACCATATGGTGACTTTAGTGACCTCAAACACAGTTGGGTCTGAGGAGCATCACACTGCGGGGACTTGGCCTGCACCCAGCCAGGTGGGTTGAGCAGCTCGGGTGCAACCGGAGGTCTCCTGAGCACTGCTAAGGATGCCCCAACATGGAAAGCATTTCCACTTAAAGCAGACAAAACTCAGAGTTATTTTTCTATCTACTATTCTTTCAAAATGCACAAACTTGTGAAAATAAGAAACAAGGGGAAGGAAATCAAACACCCAGAAAACATCAGATCAGTTGATGGAAAAACTCAATTTGTAAAATCTGTTCTTTAAAATCATATCTAAAGTGTCAACTTAGTTTAAGACAAATATTAATTAGCAGATACTTCTATAGAAATTACCAAGATGATACTGATATATAAACAAAAGTTACAAAGAATAGGAAATTCAGAAATCTAAAATGTATTTCATAAATTTAACCATCTAATTTATATAGTTACTGTAAAGTTAAAATATTCAAGGCAAAATATATTTTTAGCGTGTACATATAGGGTCAATGGAACAGAATAAGGCATTCAGAAATAAAGAAGTAGAAGTGCGAAGGCAATTAAGTGAAGAAATGAAAATATCTGTTCAAATTGTTCTAGAATAGTCTAGCTATTTTTTTTGGGTCACACCCAGAGATGCTCAGGGGTTACTCCTGGCTCCTCGCTCAGGAACCACTCCTGGCTGTGCTCGGGGGAACACATGGGACACCAGGGATCGAACCCAGAGCGACTACATACAAGGCAAACACCCTACCAGCTGTGCTATGGCTCCAGCCATAGTACAGCAGTCTCTGCTGAATCTTTCTGCTGTGAGAGACTCACAGACATGAGGCAGAGCTGCTACTGACTCTCCCTGTGCGCAGCCACTCATGAGGCACCCGGGAGGGATGGCAGGTTCTAGCCCTGGCCCGCCACCCCAGCAGAGCCTCACAACAAGCCAGACAAGCCCCCACTCCACCAGGGGCCTCCATTTTCCACATCCGGACTTCCCCATCAACAGAACTCCACCCAGCAGACCAGCCTATCACAGCCCGGCTTGTGCAGCCGCAGCCACGTGGTTCATCAATAATGCTGGATTTTGAGATGACTACAACAGTATGCTACCCGCACAGCATAGCCTGGCAAGCTACCCGTGTCGTATTTGATATGCCAAATACCAGTAACAATTATAGACCTCATTCCCATGACCTGATGGAATGGTTTGAGGCTCTTTATGTTCCTGGAGCAAACAGGTGCCCTTGGGCTCTACTTGCATGAGACAGGACATATGGAGATGTTACTGGGGCCCGCTAGAGCAAAGGGATGATGAACGGGAAGACAGTGATACAGTATACAGTGATAGTGTATCTATAACAAAAAAAATAAAACCTTGATTCATATGCATCCATAAAAAATTACTCAAAATAAAGGCTATCACTTTCAAAGAAAAAAAAACCTTAGGAAAAAAAACTGTGTAACTTTTTATTTGTAAAATATTCTTAAGCAATACACTAGAAATAGCAAATAGATGAACAATGGGAAGACAAATGATACAAGTGAATAATTAAAAGATATTTCTGTAGAAGGGAATTTATGAAAATGTATATCACCATGGGGACATTAAGTTCTTGTCTGAGGGTTTACTAAGCTGTGCAAACTAAGCCTTCTGTGTGAATGGTTTTGTTGGTTGATATCAGTTGGCCTCTGTGTTACATCCCATCCAATCTGGTGTCCTTCTACTGGGTTGGCAATGTTGGAGAGTTTGGAGATGTCACTCCAGAAAATCAGATTATTAACTGGGCAGGTTAGCCAGAGGCATGATGATGGCTTTGGGCTGGGGGCTGTTCCAGGGCCTTTTCGTGGGGAGTTGACCTGCCGGACTCTGAGAGTGGTACAGAGGCCTCATCTTGGAGCACGTGTCTGAGAAACGTTTGTGGCTAGTTGATTTCTTTTAAGACTTATTTATGAATCTCTGGAACAAGTCTGGTGTGGGATATGGGATGGCTGCTGGGGCTTCCGAATGTACAGGGAGGTGGGGAAGGTCACCCAGCTGGACTCCAATGAGGCCTTGGGTTTTCATTCACAAAGCTCGAATACCTGATATTTTCAGATTAGGTTCTTGTAGAGAAATTATTAAGGTGTAATAATATGAAAGCAACCCACTCAACCAAATCATTCCACAAAACATTAGGACATATCCATCAACGAAGAAGACAAAGGGATGGAAAAATGAATACGTAAGCAATGCCTGCTTGTGTTTATTATGGTAGTATTTTCATTTAGTTATTAATGTTCAAATTAAAAGCAGAGTAAGAAACCTCTGCACAGCAACTGGGATAGAAAAGAAAATTATAAGATCAAGCACCCCAGAGAGATAGTTTAGGAGCAGGCAGGGTTCTCGCCTAGAACCAGGTCTGGGTTGATCCAGATTGGATCCCAGCACCACATTTGTTCCTCTGGGCCCATTGAGATTGATCCCTGAGCTCAGGTCCAGGGAGCCAGCCCTGAACATCAATGCTGTGGCCCCCAAACAAAGAAAACTATGAAATCACGTACTGTGAAGCAAAAACTCCTATACTTTACTGATGGGATATACCAAGGTATACTTAAAGTAGGGTGTAAGTAAGAAAAAAGGGCTGACATTAATAGAGACAAAATGTTTGAATGTGAAACAAAAATTAGATTTTTTGTAAAATAGCTGCATAGTCAGTGTTCTTCAACGGAACAGATAACTCTCTTTCCTGTCCTCTCCCTCTTTTATCACTTTCTATCCCTCATTAACCAATATTATTTTACTAAATGCAATTTTAGAATTTGAAATTCAAAATTATTAAAATAGGATTAATTTTTGAGAAAATGGGGATCATAGAAACTCTGGCAGTGAGCAGAGACGATATTTTCACTTAATTTGTTTACTCTGAAAGAGAAATAGGACTGTGGCAGGGGGACAAAAAATTGGGTTTAAAAAAATATTTTTGAAAGTGGGAGACATTACCTTTGAACTTTTCCGGGACTAGCGCAAGGTGACGAAGACACATAAAGAAACGAGTTGCAGCAGTGAATTCCAGGAGCTGCAGACACCAGGAAAACCACGACTTCTCCTGGCCCGTTGCTGAGTGACAGGGGAAGTTTGGTTGGACGAGGCTTATTTCCTTGCTAAGGGAAGAAGAAGAAGCTGCCAATTGCATGCTGACTCTTTCTAGACACCCTTCCCTTTACACAGGCATTTTCTAATAACATGAATTGTTTCAACAATCCATTCAACTTCAGTGTCAGTGAAGAATCTCTCTCTCTAACCCTTTCTCCCCTCTCTCTCTCTCTCATTCTCTCTTCCCTCATTCCTCTTCCCTTGCTTTGTCTTTTCTACCCTCCCTTCCTCTTTATTCTCTCTCTTTTTCTCCATCCTTTCTCTATCCCTTTCCATCCCTCCCCACCTTTCTACCCCTTCCCTTAATACTGAAAAGATTTGTCCCTCCAGGACCCACGGCAAGCATTCTCAGTATGGTATATATTTCCACCTGTGTAAAACCTTGGCTCTTAGAAGACAAATGCTTTTGCATCTTTTATATCCAAAACACAGATATGTGCATCTTTCATAGGAAGCTACACAGTGTCACTGCTGAGTTATGAGGGCGATGGAAAGGATCCTGAGTAGAAGGTAGATTCTACTCAGCACTGACAAAGGAGTCAGAGTACACTTAAAATAGATTTCAGGGGACGAAGAGAGGAGGGGCATGCTAGGTGGGGGGCTCTGAGTGTGGAGACTGGACAGTGGCTGAGCCATCTCCTAACCACTGCTCGTACAATGACCCTAGGCAGTACTTTGGGACCACACACTGTGGACAAGTTTGTCCAAGGCCCCGCTCACACCTGGAGACCAACATCACACTTCACATCCAGGCGATGTTTTCCAAGCTGCCATTTCTGTAAAAGCTTTTCCTTACTTTTGTCAATACTGGGCCATTTACTAACGTCTACTTTGCTTTCTTATTAAACTGAAGCACCAGAACTTTCATTGACAGCCAGTGATGAGTATTTTTAAGGCAGCTCCATTTAGCAACAGATGGCTTAGCTGAAAATGGAGCTGTAAACAGCACCCCCCAGGTAATGAATGGTTTTACATTTATGGCCAGACTCTACACCAAAACCACGTATGTTACTGTGCAGGTACGTGCATGTGATGAAAACACAGGTAAAGTTTCTCTCATGGCTATGCACAGCAACAGGCTTAGAAAATGGCATCTTTATTTTAAAGGACATCACTGAGTCCTTACATTGGGGAGAATGTATACGTGGCTGAGAAGATCTTAGGTATTAAAAACTGATCTCATGGATGGGGTCTGTTTCCATGGACAAATGGATTAGCAATATAATTTATGCCCTTGCTATTTTATTTATTCCAGGAGAAAAAACAAGATTTTGATGTATTAAAAATACATGCATGTACTGGCTGGAGCAATGTGATAGCAGTTAATGTCTTGCCCTGTACACATTGACTCAGGTTAGGTGCTCACACTGCCCCCCTAAAGGTCCCCTGAGGCCACCTGCAGTGATCCATATGTGTATAGTGCCAAGAATAAGCCCTGGAGAACTGCTGGGTGTAGCCCCAAATTCAACCAAAAAATTACACCATAAAAAGCAAAATAATAATAAGCAAACAAAAAGTAATGTACATAATAAATTAGAAAAGAGAGACTTAGAAGATTTAAATTGAATATATTTTTCATATCATATTTGTTTCTTTGACTTAGGGGTTGGGTTTGGGGTCACTTCTGGTGGTGCTCAGGGGTCAAATGTGATGCTGAGGGTCCCCCTGGCTCAGTCATGTGCAAGGCGAGTTGGATTCCTGTTTTTGCCCCTATGGCCCAGGATTTTTCTTATTTTAAAACTAATATTTAAAAGCAAAAAAATCTTACTAAAATTAATTCAATGCCATGTTTAAATTTCTAATTATTGGGAACCTCACAGGCAATCATTTTTCCTAATACCTAGTTTCTTCTTGAAAATTTTTTTCAAATTGGCTTTTATTGAGGTGTGTTTGGTATCAAAGGTGCAAATATGATAGACTTTAGGTGGTGTCAGTGCTGCCACGTCACGGCAACCCACAGAGCTGAGCCTCTCCAACATAATCCGTTATACCTCCCGTCTCCTCCCCTACAATCTCCATTCTGTCAGCACGTATAAGGGTTTGTTTGGGGACACAGTCTCTTCCGTGGCTTTGTCATAACACTATAATTAACCATATAAGCAGACAGTTCCTAGGTTTTCTTTCCCAAGGAGCCTTAGGCCTGACCCCGCAGCCAAGCTGGTGCTCAGTCCTGGACCTTTCACGGCGACTTATTTGGAGCAGGTCATCGGTCCCAAACAGGTGCAGGCGTGCAACTGATATATAAAAAACAATCACTTTAGTAAGCCTTTTCTGCTTACTCTCCTAACTAGATTCCATTAATTCTTACACTCAACTCCAGATGTTATGTACTTTATACAAAAACATTTATGCATATAGGATAAATTTTATCTCTAATTTCACCTCATGGTATGAATTATTATCATTTTTGTTCCTCTAGAATTTGGGCAAAAATTTAGAACATCTAAGAACAGACCCAAACTCTATGCACACTCTCACCACTATTACTCAATATTTTATTGAAAGTTGTAGTCACAGCAAGTAGTCGAGAAAGAGAAGTCAAAGTGTCTCAAAATAGAAAAGAGAAAAACATCATTATTTGCAGAAGGTACAATAATAATCATAGAAACCATAATGAGTTTGACTGGGATTGGCTGGAGTCCCTGACAGTATCTGTAAGTGTTCCCTTTTTCCTCAAGGGTCAGCAACAGCCAAACAAAACCCACAAGTTTGGCACAGTTCCAAAAGGCTTTTACTTATCTCCAGTAATTAAACTCTAATACAATCCAAGTCGGGAATCACCAAACCTCTAACTCCTGGACCCCCGCCCATGTGCTTAGGCTGAGATCTTCCAACAAGATGTGTGCTCCTTCCCCAAAATGCAGTTTTCTCTCTCAAAAGGTGCCAAAACCCTAAGGCCTCCCATGAAGGGCCCATCTTTGCAAGGTCAAAATTACCAGCACACACATGCAAATCTTACAGGTAACCATACCTATACGGCAAAGCCTGGCAAGCTACCCGTGTTTTATTTACTTGTTATGCCAAAAACTAGTAACAATTATGGACCTCAGTTCCATGACCTGAAGAATGGTTTCGGGCTCCTCCTGTCCCTGGAGCAAGTAGATGCCCTTGGGTTGCACTTGCTTTTGTCAGGACTAATGGAGATGTTACTGGTGCCCACTCTAGCAAATCAATGAACAATGGGAAGACAGTGATACAGTGATACAGTGAACCACACCTAGCCCAGGTCTAATCAAATGCTAATTTTCCAGGTCCTCAGTCCATTCTACCCCCCATGGCTCTTGTGTAAAAGCACTGTAGAGAGGGGCTGGGCAGGAATAGCACCTAAGAATAAAAGCATCTCAGAATGTAATATATGGGGAAATAACATCATAATTTTAGACTGTGAACTTTATGCAACTAGATGGCTTGCTTCAAATACCCACAAAGTCCTTACTATGCTGCTCCAGAGTAGTTTGAGGTGCTCAGTTCCAAGTTTTGCTGAGAGTCATTTTGCTTGCCTGGAGACAAACTAGCATGGTCCATCCCATGATCTTAGCAGAGCTAATTCTAAACGGTGAATCCAGGGTAGTCTCCTCCTGGTAAATTTCTAATTGTCGATAGGGACCCATGGGGGGTTGTGAAAAATGCCCAAACTAGATGGCATAAAAATATAGTAGAAATTATAATGTTATCCCAAGAGTTATTAGAATCGAACTGTCTAACTCCCCTAGTCTCCATTTGAGTTTTATACGAGAGGGACCTGATTAGCATAAGGGCAAATTACTGTATCACTATCTTACAGTTCATCATCGATTTTCTCGAGCGGGCACCAGTAACATCTCCATATGTCCTGTCTCATGCTAGTAGAGCCCAAGGGCACCTGCTTGCTCCAGGAACATAAAGAGCCTCCTAAGGGCAAATGCAAATAGCAAATGGCATTAGCAGCAAAAATCCAGAGCTCCTAGGGTGTGTCACCTAACAACTCTCTACCCTGCAAAAGATAACTATTGAAAACGTAAAACAACATAGTAAAGTAAGGATACAAATTGTTCTACAAAGAAATATTGTTATACAAATAGAAGAGAGAGCAACAAAATAATGCCATTGACAACAGCATATTAAAAAAATAACCTAGAAGTCAATTTTGCAAACGAAGTAAAGACATGTAAATTAAAACTCAACTGTCACACTGAAAAGAAGCATGGCAGGACCTACTTCTGTTAGCAGTGACACCATGTTTAGAGGACATTAGCATCATGCGCTAAACCATAACTGTCTATTAAGGAATGTTTGAGAGAGGGTGGGAAGAAAAGAGCATACATCAGAGGCCATATAGGTCAGGAGCAGGGATCGCTCTTGCATACTTTGGTATCAGGGTGCACAACATAAGCATGGGCAGTACTGTAACCCCGTGACCCTTATTACCATAATTTAAAAAATAAACAGAAAACAGGGAAACAAAACAAATAAATGGAAATGAATAAATGTTAATGAATGGGGAGACAGAGCATTTCTAAATTAATCACCTTACCCAAACCATTCTATAGATTGATTGCTCCAAACAATGGAAATGTTTAAGCCCATAGAACTAATATGAATATATCTTATACAGAAACACAAAATTTAGTGAATAACCAGAGCAATTCTAAGGAAACAGATATGGCAGGCATTTCATTACCCTATTTCAAATTATATTGAAATGTACCAGTAGGTAAAACAGTGTGGTACAGGAATAAAACAGTAACTCAGAACAATGGAGGAGAATTGAGAGTCCAGGGATAAGCCCTGGCCTCTGCAGGCTTCCCCGCACCTGGATAACCCTTCCTCCAGGTACTCAGTTCTACAGGCAGACACTCCAAAATCATCTTTGCATCAGAATGTTTAATTTAGAGAAGATGTGTACAAATGTTTAATTTAGAAAATGTGTGCACCAATAGGTTATAATAAATCATCTTTTCAGTAATTGTACACTAGTAAATTTTCAGATGTAAAGCAATATGTGTGTAATTTATTTTCAATGTTATATTTATTAGTCACTGTTTTCATTATTAAATTAAATGTCCGACAATGGCAGATAATCTAAACAAATTTAATATAATTATAGATGGCTTATAGCTCATTGGTTTAAATATACCATGTGTTTGAAGATTGCTAAAATACATGGCCTATATTCAAAGTATTGACCTCATGATCGAATATCTATGTAGAGAGCAAACTCCAGTTCCAATAGCACGTGCATAACTTTGGATACACAAATAAGTACATGTATGTAAGGAAATATTGTGATTTCCCTGTTCTCTGCCATGTGAGGAATCATCAGAATCTCTTTAGCAAGAATATAGTAAATGAGAACAAATATGCATCTTAGTTTCCAGCCCTGATTCCACTGTGAGGGATTTATTACTGTAAAGGTAACAGGAGCAAGCAAACGACTGGGTATCTGCTGTGATAGCCGTGTGGGTGCCACTGGCACAATCATAGGAGGGGCTCACCTAGGGCTCTAGGAGAATGGCAGTCTCAGGTGAAGAGCGCATTAAATAAAGAGATAAAGGAGGTAAGGGAAGAGCAGCAACCGTGACACGATAGGCGTCACAACACTTCGCTTCTCCACTCGAGGGCATTTGCAGCTTGGCATAACCGGAAGCTGCAAATGCAAATGATTATGCTATTATTTAAAATTCTGCAGAAATAACTCCTGGCCTTCAACTCATGTCAGAGAAGTGTGTATGAGCTCGTATTTAACTTCCGGTAATGTATTTAACTTCTGTTTCTTTTTCCACGGCAACCCGCAGCCTGTGGCACAGTGCTTCACACTGGCAGATAAGCAATCAATCCTACCATGGAGGGCTAGGGTGAGAGGCTGCTGCCGCCACAGGCAGGTACTCTACACCTGTTAGTGTTTGCACAACTCATATGCATGCTATTACTGCGTTCTACTAAATGAGGTTTCATAGTTACACTAATATATATATTGAACTGAACTACAAGACCCTTCAAGCCTGCAGCATTCAGAAGTGAGACCAATATGCTGTGTGTGTAAGGAAGCTCTGTATTTCCCCAAAGAACCTATTAGTTGCCAAAATACAATGCTGGTCAGGAACTTTAGCTACATTTTCACTCACTCCTGCCTGTACACTCTATGTGAAGACCAATTGCCTCCCTAGTAAGGAAAAGATAATCAATAGCAGCCTTTTTCCCTGACTAACATTGGGTCTATGAAAGTTCACGATGGTCAAGTTGAACAGAACATTTCACCTTGTCTTACTTAAAAGTTATTGAATTTGATCTGTGCCCTGAGACACACTATTATAAATGCTTTGGTTGCTACAGCAGTAGTTAAAAATAAAGAAGAAATCAGATGCTGGAACCAAGCATTTACAAGAGCAAGCACAGACCAGGGAATCTTTTTGCAAATCAGAGTAACAGCAAAGGAGAGTGGTCTGAGAAAAGGTGGGCAGGGACCAGGGGAGAGGAAACGGAGGAGCTCAGAAACCAGAAAGGAATTTCAGCTGAATTAACCCCGAAATTCTGCTCACTATTTGTTTCCATTTTGATTTCTTTGCCCTCTCTTTGCCTCTTCTTCTCATTCTCATTGCTGTGAGATGAGGACGAGTCGTGCATTTAGCTGTGCACAGCCATGCCAGTGCTGGCGCTGTGCAAGGGCTGGTACTCATTTCAGTTGTGGTGCTTGGGGCTCTGTTTGGATGGATAACCTACTTCCATCTTAGAGGAAAAAAATGTGCCTGTTCCTTTCATTAACTAAGCAACCACTATACAAGCCACACCTATTTTGTGTTTTCATGGTTCTATTTTTAAGCTCAATGCATAGTCTCTGTGCAAAATTTTAAGTTAAAATAATTAAGACTAAAAATATTGTTATAAAACACAATCCAAAAATTATTATGTACATTTCAGAGTAAAAGCTAAAATACATTTACACTTATATCTATCGAATTTATATCTATTATTGCTAATAAAATATGACACATTTATTTTCCATTTTTTACTAGGATTTTTAAAAGATTTGCTTTTATTCACTTATTGTTAATTTACTATATTCTGGGTCTTAAAGAATGTAATTTTACACCTCAATATATGTGGAATAGTTACTGCTTCTGCCATCAAAGTTTTAATACCATCCCACCTCCAAAAAATTTTATTAAAACCTTAAGTTTGGTCTATTATTATCACTATATTTTTTCATGTGGGTGTTGGGTCACACAGAGTGATGCTCGAAGGTTACTCTTTCTCTGCACTCAGGGATCACTTTTGGCGAGCTCGGGGAACACTGTGAGATGCCAGGATATAACTAAGGTAGGCCACATGTAAAGTAAGTGCTCCACTCACTGTATTATTGCCCCAGCCGCTATTATTTTCTTTATTTTAAAAACTGTAATCATAATCATTTCCAGTTGTGTTCACAATAGGGTTTGATACATGCAGTATTCTAGTAGCACCTCCCCACACACACACCCTTCTGGCTGTAGTATTCTCGTAGCACGTGCATACGCTACGCACACACACACACACACACACACACACATCTGGCTGTTCCTCCTCACAACCTGCCTTGTAAACAATCTGCCTTGTAAGTTCAGTTCTGTAGACTAGTTCTCAGGTTCCATTTCCTTTCATTGTCTGTATATCCCATACTGTACATCTTTATACCCGATATAAGCAGGCTCATTCTTTATCTGTGTCTTTCCTTTTTATGTTCCATTCAGAAGATAGTCTCCAGACACAACCACATAGCAGCAATTGCACGATATTGTCTTTTCTTATAGCTACATAGACTTCCATTTTGTATATATACCATTTTTTTATCTAGTCATCTTTTCTTAGACATTTGAGCTATTTCATATTTTGGCTACTACAAATAGTACTGTAAAGAACAGAGAATCACAAATTTCTTTTCTAATGTTTTAGGGTACAAACTTGATGGTAGAATTTATAGCATTTCTACATACAGACAATAAAACAGAATAATCAAAGAAATAAAATAAATAATCCTATTCACAATTGTACCTGAGAATGAAATCTCTGAGGATCAGTTCAACAAAAATGGAAAAAGGTTTATATAAGGAAAACTATAACTCTCTCTAAAAAAATAAAAGAAGATATAAGAAAATGGGAAACATCTGCTATTCATAAATTTGAAGGATTATTTTTGTCACACAGATGACCACTAGGTATATGAAAACACTCTTCCTGATCATCAGGGCAATGCAAATCAATACCTGTATCCAATGTAATATACAGGTTCATAATTCACGTTTCAGCACCACCTTCTCCTCCCAGATGAACAATTTCCTCCACGTAGATGCTGCCCCATCACTGTGTACCTGTCAGCAACATCTCTCATAGAAGCAGTCTGGTGGGTGGAAGTAAAGTGGAAGGGTATTGACAGAGAGAAGTGGACACTGGTCAAGGCTTTCATGTTGAAACATTGTATGCCTGAACCCAGTCATGAATAACTTTGTAACTTTATGGTGACTAAATAAAATTTTTTTAAAATATCTTTTTTAAATCTTCAAGAAAAAAAGCAATATGAAGATTCAGTGTAATCACTATAAAATACACATGGTAAATTTTTAAAGTATAAACCAAATGTTGTTGAACAACATTTGGTGGATTAATATATCTTCTGAATAATCAAAGCAATTCCAGAAATAAAGAAGGGGACTTCTCTTTTCCCAACCTTAAATTATATTATAAAACCACAGTACTAAAAACAGTGTGGTTCTGGGAAAGGCAAACTCTCAGTCCAATAAAATTCAGCTCCCAGAGACAGATCCTTAGATATATGAGCCCTGATTTTCAAAAAACCTAGCAAAGCATATAAGTAGAGCAAGAAAGCTTCTTCAAAATTGTCGTGGTGGTAGCAGGTAAATTAATTTCAACCCCGTCTCAGACTGTGCACAAAGGTCAGTTCTAACCGGACTAAAGCACTTCATCTGAAGCCTGATTCCATAAATTATATCAAGGAAAACATACAAAGAACCATGCATGATGCTGAATCTAGAGGCATGTTCAGTGTCTCAGGACCATTGGCCAAGCAAATAGGAAAAATGAACAAGTGGGAATACAGCAAATGTAAAATCATCTGCTCTACAGAATAAACAATGGCCAGGAGAAAAATTCTCCCCCCCACACTGGGAGAAAATATTTCCCACCGTTCATTTGATAGACTATTGGTGTCTGAAGCAGGTGAAGCACTCAGGAAGTCAGAAAGAGGCAACCAACTACCAACACCATGAGGAAGTGTGGAGATGAGCAGAAACTTCCTCAAAGAGGCATAAGAAGGCCACTAGGCGCATGAAAATGCTCTTCCTGATTATCAGGCCGATGCAAATCAAGACAGCTGGAAGATACCAGCTCAGCAGCGGGTCTGGTTCTCAGCACAAGACCCCAAACTCCCAGTGTTGGCCCTGTTGTGGAGAGGAAGATCCCTCCTCACACAGCTGGGATGGTGACTGGCTCAAAGATGTTTAAATGTTAATTTATAGTTATCCAGTAAGATTAGTAGTGTGCCTTTTATTATTTATATGAATTTAACTGATTTATTATTCAGATTATTTTCAGTACATTGCTATTATCTAAAGTGAGGCTGAGAAGCTTGATAATAACTATTGGGAGCAGACCAGATACCTCAGAAACGGGAGAATCGGCTGCACAAGGTCCAGAATTCTATCACTGTATTACATGGTCCCTGGCGCATCCACAGAGGTAGCCTTGCCGGCTCCTGGACCACTGGGCCTGGTACAAAACCTTCGGGCCTTTACCACTGGGCGCTGATACAGCAGGAGCAGAAGGGTAGCTCTCCAGGTCACTAAGTCTCACCCGTGGAACAGGCACCCAGTCAGGATAGACAATGGGATGGCCAGGGGTGGGAGACGGGAACAGATAAAAGGAAGCTTCCAGCCCCCTCCCACACCTCTCTCTCTTTGTCTCTCTCACTCTCCCTATGTATTCAGATGCATTCAGCTCTCTCTCTCTCTCACTCTCTCTCTCTCTTTCTCTCTCTCTCTCTCTCTCTCTCTCTCTCTCTCTCTCTCTCTCTCTCTCTCTCTCTCTCTCTCTCTCTCTGGACTCTCTCCCGGACCTGCAGAGTCAGGTCGGGCTGTGCACCCAGAGAGAAGGCCCAGTACAGCAGCCACTTAGGCTCAGCAGGGCAGATGCAGGCAGGGCTCAGACACCCAGAAAAGCTCCGCCATAGGCAGGGTTAGTCACCCAGAGAGCGACAATGTGCTGAGCACATGAGTCTCACCCACATGCCTGTGACTGTGCATGGGACTAGGAACACCAGGACAGGATGGCAGGAAACTGCTGGGAAAGAGTTAGGAGGCCCAGCAACAGGTACAGAGCACAGGGATCTCGCCCATGGACATGGCGATGACCAGAGACTGGGAAAGTGTATACGGGATGGAGAGAGCGACCGAATGACAGGGCCCAGCCATTGACCACAAAAAGGGGAGTAGACTGCGTGGGACAGGACACAGAAGTCTTTCATGGGACCAGCAGCGTCAGGGACAAGATGGGTGACATGATTCATGAGTAAAGGAGAGACCTGCACATCTGGGGGGTGACCCATCTACTTTATCTGTAAAATAAACTCTAACATTCAATTTACTGGATTTTGTACGCAAATCTTTCATGCAATTCTCAAGAAACCCCACTGCAGTAAAATCTGCTCTCACGCTCTCAGTGTGACACATGAGCCCCTTGGCACTCTTTGGGAGTCCAAGCAGATAACATAGTTAATACCAGAACAGGATACCTGGGAATTAGAAATACGGATATTTCTCTAAACTATTTGTTTAGAGAAATATCCGTATTTCCTGGCAATGTCACTATGAGATGGTAGGAACATGCACAGGATCAGGCAGACATGATTCTAGCCTCTGTTATGCTCTTAGACCTTGCTCTAAATACTAATAATGGTCCTTTGCCGCTGTGCGAAGAGAGCATGTGAAATTTATTTTCACTCATGTGTGTGTTAGGCATAAAAATAGCTTGCCTTAGCTATCATTATTTGCAGATGACATGATATTATACCTAGAGAACCCTAAACTCTCTACCAAAAAACTCCTAGAAACAATAGCCGCATATAGTAGAGTGGCAGGATACAAAATCAAAACCCAAAAGTCGGTGGCTTTCCTATATACAAATAAAGAAAGAGAAGAAAGGGATATTATTTAAACAATTCCATTCACAATTGTGCCACAGAAAATCAAATACCTAGGAATCAACTTACCTAATTGTGTAAAGGACCTGTACAAAGAAAACTACAAGACACTGCTCCAAGAGATAAAAGAGGACACAAGGAAATGGAAACACATTCCCTGCTCATGGATGGGGAGAATTAACATTGTCAAGGTGGTAATACTCCCTAGAGCTCTGTACAGATTCAATGCAGTCCCTATAAGGATACCCATGACATTCTTCAAAGAAATTGACCAAACGCTCCCGAAATTTGTATGGAACAATAACCCCCCAAGGATAGCTAAAGCAATCCTCGGGAAAAAGAAGATGGGAGGCATCACCTTTCCCAACTTCAAACTGAACTACAAGGCAGTAGTAATTAAAACAGCATGGTATTGGAATAAAAACAGACCTGTGGACCTATGGAATAGAATTGAGTATCCTGACACCCAACCTCAAACACATGATCATTTAATCTTTGATAAAGGTGCAACGAGTCTAAAATGGAGTAAGGAAAGCCTCTTCAACAAGTGGTGTTGGGAAAACTGGGCAGCAACATGTAAAAAAATGAATTTGGACCTGTGTCTAACACCATGCACAAAAAATCAGATCAAAATGGATTAAAGATCTCAATATAAGACTTGAATCCATAAAGTACATTGAAGAAAATATAGGAAAAACCCTCCACGACATTGAAGCTAAAGGCATCTTCAAAGGTGAAACATCACTAACAAAGCAACTAGAAGAAAAGATAAACATATGGGACTACATGAAACTAAAAAGCTTCTGCACCTCAAAAGAAACAGTGACTAAGATACAAAAGCAGTCCACAGAATGGGAAAGAATATTCACTCAATACCCATCTGATAAGGGGTTAATATACAGGATATATCAGGCACTGGTAGAACTTTACAAGAAGAAAACAAACAACCCCATCAAAAAATGGGGAGAAGAAATGAACAGAAACTTCAGCAAGGAAGAAATTCAAATGGCAAAAAACATATGAAAAAATGCTCATCATCACTAATCATCAGAGAGATGCAAATCAAAACAACAATGAGATAACACTTTACACCACAGAGACTGGCACATATCCAAAAGAGCAACAACAAGTGCTGGCGTGGATGTGGGGAAAAGGGGACACTCATCCATTGTTGGTGGGAATGCCAGCTGGTACAGCCTTTCTTGGAAAACAATATGGACATTCCTCCAAAGACTAGAAATTGAACTCCCATTTGACCCAGCCATACCACTCCTGGGAATCTACTCTGGGAAACCAAAAATACGCAGCGGAAACACCATCCCTACTTTTATGTTCATAGCAGCATTATTCATAATAGCCAGAATCTGGAAGCAACCAGAGTGCCCGAAAATCGATGACTGGATAAAGAAGCTTTGGTACATCTACACAATGCAATACTATGCAGCTGTTAGGAAAAATGAAGTTACAAAATTTGCCTATAAATGGATGGACATGGAGAAGATTATGTTGAGCGAAATTAGCCAGAAGGAGAAAGACAGATACAGAATGACTGCATTTATCTGCATAACATAAATATATATGTACATATTATGATACCAATATCCAAGGTCAAGTGAAACATATATCAGGAGGTCTTGTCAAAGGTGGAAATTATCACAAACGTATGGGAGTCAGAGGCTAGGTAAGACAGAAAATGGAACAGTGTGCTAACAATTGTCGAGGGTACTAATGCCAACCTAGAACTGAGCATTAAATAGAGGCAAAAAAGATACACATGACAACCCTTTAATGTATGTTCTGTAATCCATAGCCTGAGGGGAAGGAAAAGAGAAAGAGAGAAATGGAAAGAAAGAACCTGCCATAGAGGAGGGCTGGGGGGAGGGAACCGGGAACCGGGGACGTTGGTGGTGGGAGATGGGCACTGGTCACTGGATGGGTGCTGGAACACTGTATGACTGTATGACCAAAAACCAAATATGAACTTTTTAATTATATATCTTTGTAATTGTAAAAATAAAAAATTTAAATAAATAAATAAATTAAAAATAGCTTGTCTTGTAGGATTTTTAGACAAAATAAACAACACATATATTTTACTGTAAAAAGTTATGCCTGGATAGGAGATGGAGTTAAAGGGATTAAGGCACTTGGCTTGCTCACAGCAAATGCTGGTTGGAGCCTCAAAACCTCCCAGGGTTCCCTGACCACTGCCAGGAGTGATTCATGAGCACAGAGCCAGGAGTTAGACCTGAGCACACCTACGTGCTGCCCAAACACACACACACACACACACACACACACACACACACACATACACCACATACAAACACACACAGAAAAGAAATAGAACTATATAAAATATACTTACCATTATATGAGTGATGTCCTCTGTGAAATGCACTATAATCCCCATATAAAATGTTTTATTTAATAAAAATCAAATATAAATTTGATGCTAGATTATTTTTGAGGTTCAAACTGCTTAGGGATGCTTCTAGGGATGAATTGCTTGAGCTGATTCACTTTGTGGGCCAGGATTCTAAATTGGTTTGAAGTGTCAGCTTAGCAGACCGAAGGCAATGCCCAATGTCTTATATAATAGGAGAACTTTGCTGCATCCTACAGATATGAAAACCTTTCCAGAAACGTGGTTTCTGGGGAAACGAAGTGATAAAATTACTCTTCTAACATTCACACTGCATAGAGAGAGGAAGCCACTTGCAGGGTGCATCCACCCCAGAGGTATTTCCAAAGTCTTTACCTGGGATTGTAAGTATGAGCAGCTAATAGGTCAGCTGTGCTTACTTCCAGCATCTCCACGGTCTGCTCCACACAGACTGTCATAGGGAGAGTCAGAGAGCAGAAATCCATGAATGTTTATTTTATCAAGCATCGTGCCCAATTTCAGGATATTAGAGAAGTAACATGGGTCAACCTTTTCCTTTTTGCACTTTGAGCTTTGCACAAATAATGAAAGGAAAACCAAGCCCCTCTCCCTCACTTGCAGCATTGGCAATATCCAGGGTTTATAGTTCATCTTTATTGCTACAAACAATAGTTCTGTGGAGTCTATTTATTCACAGCAGCTATATATAATATCATTAAAATATCATGTCATTCTTGTATATGATGAATACTCATATTGTTATTAAGTTGCCCCAGTGCTTTGCAATGGAGGTTGAAATTTATGGGGGGGGTGCAGTTATGCTCACTGTCACTGTATCACTGTCTTCCCGTTCATCATTGATTTGCTCGAGCGGGCACCAGTAACATCTCCATATGACCTGTCTCATGCAAGTAGAGCCCACGCAGGAGCAAGCAGGAACATAAAGAGCCTCAAACCATTCCATCAGGTCATGGGAATGAGGTCTATAATTGTTACTGGTATCTGGCATATCAGATGATTGTTACCTTGCCACATGCACGGCAGAGCCTGGCAAGCTACCCGTGTTGTATTTGATATGCCAAATACCAGTAACAATTATATTTTTTACAATTAAAAAGTTCATGTTTGGGTTTTGGTCATACAGTGTTTCAGCACCCGTCCCTCCATCAGTGCCCATCTCCATACAAATAAAATGATATACAATTAAAAAGTTCATGTTTGGGTTTTGGTCATACAGTGTTTCAGCACCCGTCCCTCCACCAGTGCCCATCTCCCACCAACAACATCCCCGGTTCCCTCCCCTTCCCCAGCCCTGCTCCATGGCAGGTTCTTTATTTCTTTCCCTTTCTCTCTCTTTCTCTTTTCCTTCCCTTCCAGACTATGGATTACAGAACATACATTAAAAGGTTGTCATGTGAATCCTTTTGCCTCTATTTAATGCTCAGTTCTAGGTTGGCATTAGTACCCTCGACTATTATTAGCACCCTGTTCCATTTTCTGTCTTACCTAAACTCTGACTCCCACACGTTTGTGATAATTTCCACCTTTGACAAGACCTCCCGATATATGCTTCACTTGACCTTGGATATTGATATCATAAAATGTACATATATATTTATGCCATGCAAATAAATGCAGTCATTCTGTATCTGTATCAATTATAGACCTCAGTCCGGAATGGATTGAGGCTCTTTATGTTCCTGGAGCAAGCAGATGCCCTTGGGCTCTACTAGTATGAGACAGGACATATGGAGATGTTACTGGGGCCCGCTCGAGCAAATTGATGATGAACGGGAAGACAGTGATACAGTGATCTGGCATATCAAATACAACACAGGTAGCTTGCCAGGCTATGCCATGCAGCTATGCTCATTACTTGTAACTAATGTGAGATTTTGTGTTTTGGGAAGGAACAAAAGAAATGTTGGTTTAATCGGGTGCTGGTCCTTATTACATCCCCATTATAGTCTCTCTTAAACTCAGAGCAGTAAGAGACACCAAGCTCATAAAATAGTGGCCACACCCTGGGAGGTTTCAGTGGCAGCTTTATGAGCTCAACTTCCATCAGAGCTTTCATCCTTCCTTCAGACCTTTCCTTCCTTTTATTTTATTTCTCTCTTTCTTCCTATTGATCTTCATTCCATTCTTTCTACCTTCTTTCAACTCATTCCTTCAACTCATTCCTAACTTATTCCTTCAGGGAGCCTTTCAGACCCTTAACTCTTGCTCATGGGTCTTCAGTTCTGTCGCACTGAGTTTAAAGAATACCCACTGACGCTCTAGACAAAGCAGCATCTGCGTAAGCTCCCTTGACTAGTTTGGAATAAATTCCCCAGTTTTCAAAATGATTAATTTTAGAAAACCAAGGACTGTGGACAGATATCATTGCTTCTTTAAAGTTCAGTTGCTTTTCAACCCACCCCCGAAGCAGTCATCAAAGGAAGTAATTCTGAGTCAGGTTAGTAATGAAGCTAATGCACATGTCCCTGTTGGTGGGAATGTGGTTCAGGGGACACTTCTCAGAACACATCCGAAGTCCCAGTCACACTCCTCACTCTCTGCTCTTCTCTGGACACGTGCGGCTGCAGGCAGGAGGCTCCACAGACCTGATGGCAGCTCTTGGTAACTTGAGTTTCAGGCTGTTTTTCATACACCAGCTCTTTGCCTTTTCCACATTTGATTTCAGACTTCGTGAGTTCTGTGGCATGAGAGGAAGCCTGGCATCCTGATGTATCTAAATGTGGACCCCACCTCCTACCTCCAAATTGCCCTCAACCTCACCATACCTCCAAATTGCTATCCTTGAAGCGTAGATTGATAGTCCACTACTGTAGCAGAGCTTCCATAGAAACCATTATTATGTCTCTTATCTCTCATCCTCAAGAAATACTGTTCTTGATGAACCCTAAAATGCCCCCTTGATTTTAAAGCAACTCACCAGATGGAATCAGCTTCCTGATGGAATGATGAAATAGTCATTGAACTGGTTTCCTCAACCACCTTTGAGCCTCATGAACTCATCTTCAAATCATCCAGAAGGAGCTAGCACGTACACAAAACACAATACACACTGTAAAATTCTTCAGCTAAGTCTAATAATATTTATTTATTTGTCAGCCACCTCTGAGCTTAACTTCCTTCAGAGCTTTAATCCTTCCTTCAGACCTTTCCTTCCTTTTTATTTTATTTCTCTCTTTCTTCCTATTGATCTTCATTCCATTCTTTCTACCTTCTTTCAAACATTTACCAGCCAGTAATATAGCAATCACATTTGTCTTTCTATTAGCTTATTATCCATTATCTATTTGTTCAGTTTATCTCTAAATAATCTACATAGCATCAATCTGTTAATCATCTATTTGTCAAATTTATTTATCATACTTATCATTTATGGTTTATGTCTACTATAAACATTTCAGTTATCACATGAATCCGACACCTATAAATCTATCACCAACCTGCTTCTACAGTACAACTACTTCATAATGTTATATTTGGTCCTGTTCACTTCTTGTTTCTTAAATTCCTAGGATATACCAAATTCTTTGCTCTCCCAGGATGCTCAATTATTCTATTTCTACCAGAAATCCAATAATCTACTCTTCATTCAGGTTAATTTGCAGTGAGCATTCATAAACTGTCATTTCTGAATAATCTGTCCAGGGCAATAATTCACCTCCCACATCCTGTCAGCCATTCACCCCACTGACCTGCACCACCCTTCAGAGGGCAGCCTACTAGTGTTGGGAAGGCAGCACACAGATCCAGCCAGCATTGACCTGAGCACTCCAGGGCCAGGCACCCTCTACATGTCTCCACCCAAGCAGCCCTTCCTCGACTCCTGCATTGTAAGCCCCCTGGATCGTGTGCTATGGCTCTTCTTATGAGCTGTGTGGGTTTCCTGACTTGCTTCTCTCTAGACTTTCTTGCTCTGGTGTCCCATGTTTTGCCACTAGGCAGGAAAGTTCACTCTGTATGTCTAAGGGGACAGGATCAAAGGCTGGTGTAAGTCAGTGACGAATTTTTCATCTCTGAAGAAGCAATGGACAGCGAGTTCAGTCTTCTGAGGAGACAGCTACATTGGTGGCTATGTCTGGTATGGCACAGAGCCTCAGATTCTCAACCCCTCAAAGCATCTCCCTCATGTGAGAAGCTCCAAGGAGCAGCCACCCCCTTAGGAGAGTACCAACTACTCCAAGGAAGGTAGCTTCAATTCCCCAATTCCCATCCACAGAGTTACCCGGTCTCACAGAGCTGGACCCATTTTCCACCACTGATTTCCCAATCCTCTACAATTGGCCCAATAGAAAGGGCTTTGGTGTGCCAATCTCCACCCACTGCTGTCCTAGGCATGAAAAGAAAATCATTTCCATGCCTAATCTCCTCAGGGTGTTACACTGGCTTGGAGAAATGTCTTTATGGCTCTCATCAAAGGAAAAATAAGTCAAAACACAATTGAGTCTAACCTTCCCAACCTTTTTGGTAGAGCAAAAGCATCATTGTCAGAAACACTTTGATGCTTCAGCACAGAATGCGGGAATTAATTCACCAAGAGCCCTGCCACTTGATAGTGCACCAGACTAGAGTTCACTCTCTCTCCACATCTACACCATCTGGTCAGGCCGTGCTGAGAAAAATGTGTTGTACTCCTGGCTTTCCGAGGTGATGTGTCCAACTAGTTTTTTAACGTTTCAGTGACAGGTCCTAAGACTCTTAGCTTGTAATTGTTTGGCAAAGATATTTCATTCCTTCAGATACAGAAGTTAGAGTTTCTTTTCTGACTGTGTAACACTTGTTTCTACACAAAAGTGAGAGAGAGCTACTAAGGTTCTTGCTCTGTCCAGCTCCCTTCACCTCCTGCTCATTACCATGCTGGTGCTCAGTAGATCCTACAGATAAATGAGTGGTGATAATATGAGCCACCCCCAATGAAACACTTCTCCTCAGAAATGGTTTTCCATGTTCTTCTCTTACAGAAACTTTCCTAGGATTTTATTCACAATTGCACATCAATGTCGTAAAATGAAAAGAAGCCACTTCAGATACATTTTCATATTAGTCATCTGTGCCTCTGAGGAAGCAGGAGACTTTTAACCCATGCCAGAGCACACATTTAGATGACCAGGAGACACCTCCTGGGTAAA
Organism: Cryptotis parvus; assembly: GCA_021461705.1. Taxonomy (NCBI): domain Eukaryota; kingdom Metazoa; phylum Chordata; class Mammalia; order Eulipotyphla; family Soricidae; genus Cryptotis; species Cryptotis parvus. Next base: position 175,322 of record JAJIBD010000864.1, read on the forward strand.
GTTCTACTGGCAGAACCAAACCAATAGTAAAGAATTTTTCAGAAATGGACAGAGTTAAGAGGACACGGGGCCACTGAACATGTGTGACAGTGCTCACCTTTAACAATAAGTGTCTTAGCAGAAGCAGCAGCAAGCCAAGATTTAATTTTGAGATGGAAAGTTCTCAACACGGATTAATCTGGAAGTTATATGATCTGATTCTCAAAAGGAGAAAGTCAACAGATCATCTGATAAGTATTTAAACAAAGCAGATTAATCTATACCAGAATTCTGGAAAAATTTTAAACATAGCAGACTAAATATTCATATGCATGGGGAAGGATCAATAGTGCTGTGGGTAAGGTGCTTGCCTTGCAAAGGACTAAAGCGAGTTCCATCTAGCACACATATGGTCTGATGAACAGCCAGGAGTGGTCCCTGAACACAAAGCCAGGAGGAGAAGCCCTGAGAAAACTGAGTGTGGCCCAAACTCCCCACCGAACATATCAGTGAATTAAATAAACATTGGTATGTTTATTTATTGTAATTGAAAATCGCACTCTGATGACACTGAAGAAGAGAAGCATATTTTTTGTTAGAACTGATATGATCATACTTGATTTCAAGCATACATAAATGGGACATTTAAGACTCTTTAGAAAATACACAGCAAAACCATGTTTCAAAAAATTATTTTTGATATTAGTAGTGATTGAGCAGTTTCTGATGTTGTACACTGGGGAGCCTAAAAACTTTCAAGTAGACAAGTATTTCTCACGGCCACAACATAGGGGAGGCTGGAAAAGAGCTGGTCTCCTCACAACTCCACCCAGAACATTCCCTGAAAAGACGGTTACGCCACTTCAGGGTAAAATGCTCAAGATCGTTGCCTGACATTCTTCAATGGTGTATATTCTAACTGAAAAATGGTTCCTTATCACTTTACTGTCTTAAATTATATTCTATTTTATTCTTATCATGAAGGCATGTTGGTGTCAGACACTAGATGAGGATTTGGGCCATATAGGTCTTGCATGCTCTTTTCCCCGTAGGACAGAGCTATCATGAGTTCATGGTATGTGAATAAGATACCAGAAAAACTGTAACATCAGAGAAAAATCACAACAGTCCCTGTCACTTAGGACATTATCTGGCACTGAAGAAATGCCACAAGGTTTTGTGTGGACTTATCAGTCTGCAAATGGTAAAGCAGGGATTTACCACCTCAGACAAAGCAGGGATTCTGTTCCTGGAGTCACTAAATCACACTCTTAGGAAAGAAACCCAGCCAGAGATCAGTTTCTTGCTTATTGCATATAGACATCCCCAGTTATTCCGCATATAGATATTCTCACTGATTTCACAATGCTCTGTCTTGGCTCCTCTGTCTGGTGTGGATTGAGGTCCTGGGCTGACTCATTTTCAGTCATTTGACAGGGAGTAGTAATGACCCTATTGCCTAGACCACAGTTTGAGTAGAAGAATGTGTAGGGAGAGGAAGGTGTCCCACAACTCCTGATTCTGTTCGCAGCTTAGAAGTACATTAGAAGCACATTAGAAGGTAATGTGCTGTTCCAAAGAAAATGGGTCACTAAACGTAAAGACAAAGCTGCCAAGAGGCGTGGCTCTTTCCAACAGTGCATCAGAGAGAATCCAATGATCGCAGTGAAACACCACACCTGTGCTCTGGAAATCCTTCTTCACCATTGACATTGGTGCATAGAAAGGTGGTTCTATAACATGTTCTGGGGTTGTCTTAATACATGGTTCTAATACATGTTCTGTATTGTCTTAACTAAGTTCAACTTCAGATGAAAAGGCATCAAGGGTTGAGAGGGCCACAGATTCCCAACGCGTTCTGAGTCATCTTCTGGCAATGAAGAATATATTAATATTTTTAGAGAATCAGGTATTTATGGATGACTTAGAAAGAAAACCACTTTGTTAGTGGCATTATAGAGAGAAGTGGGATAGTTCCAATCCCTAAATACTGATTTTTAGGTCTAGAAAAGGAATGCATATACGATGAATAACAGTAGAAGAAAATCTCCCAGTAAAAAGATGCTGTGCCAAGTCTCCATTGCAAAGAAGCTATGTTTGACTCAAGTTGAATGAAACGAACAGAGATACCTTTGAGAGGTTTATAATCTAAGATCAAAGATGCCGAGCTAATGCTTTCACAGTCCAAAAGAAGTAAAGAGGTTAAAGTCTTTGTCGCAGAGAACATTTTTGACACAGCCTAGGGGAATTTACAAGACTGAAATGCAGTAAGAGGAGATCTAAGTCCAATTGTATTACTCTCACTCCAAGAAAATCATTCTACCTCTCATCTTCATCACTGATTCTCACTAGCCAAACTGGAATACGCAGTCAAAGACTTTGTACCCACTGAGAAAAAAAAATAAGCCATTTTCTCTGGAATCATGGGTGGTCTGTGAAAAGCATCTGGGTATCATCACATTCAATTGTTTTAAAAGATTAACTAGGATTTTAAAGAAGGATTAGAAATCTGTATTTCTAATGATCAGAATCCCAAATGACAGTAAATCTTGAATGTGGATATTCAGCCCTTCTCCAAAATGCAGAGATAATCATTAAGCCATCCACTGCAAAGATTCTGTGTGCTGCTCCAGAACAAAATCTGCAGTGCAGGCAAAGGCAGGAGGAACCATCGAGGAATTGCGGGGAACAGCACAGGCAGACCGTGTTCTGAAGACAGCATGATGGCTAAGCTCTAGTCTGCTTAATGGTACTTTAGAAGAATAAGATTTGAAGCATGAATGTCAAGACCTAGTCTGATATGGAATTCCTTGATATCGTGTTTATAGAAAGGAATATGTGATGCTATTTTCTTTACATAAGAGGATTTCGGCCCCCCTCCGAAACTGACAGTGCTAGAAAGTGAGGAAATTATTCATTAGAAGTGTAAAATGAAATCCCTGAAGGGAAATAAATGGAATAGATTTCATCTGCTCCTCTCCATGATCGGGCTGGATAGATATTACCCAATTATGCCTCTCAGATTCCTCCCTGGACTCTCTTTAAATACTCCAGTTTAAGTGAAAACATTCTAATTCAATATGCCTTCCTCTGTTTATCTCATACATTACAAGTATTTAGGCTTAGAACACAAATAGTACTTAGATAATACCTTATATCCAACTATCAAGTAGCCTTAGCAATGAATAGGGTGTGGAATATTATTACAAGGGAAAGCTGACCCTATTCTCTCTTTAAACTCACAGTGATTATCATGGTCATTTTCATTGAACCAGGACAGACATAATACCATATGGAAGTGCTGGAGTGACTTCATTTTTTTAATATAAGGTGTTAGAATGTGAAGGGAAAGGATATAATAGAGCTACCACAGACTAAGGAAGTTATTGGGTAGACCTTGAATTCACTCTTCCTCGCTATCATCGTTTTCTTTCAGGTTCTTTGACCCATGAATTTCACTGTATGTCTCAGCTGCCTGCTTCTGCCCAGTTTCATGAGCCCCTGCCCAGGGGCTTCTCTCTTGTGCTTTGGCCCCTTTGCCTGTACCATGAAGCTGATGCTGGTTTGTCTACTTTTACGCCAACTCCAGTCTCGCCTTGACATTCACACCCATTGCTCAGTGAGTTTGTAACTTCCCATCCTTATGTGGTTGTCAGCTTCCTCCACTTCTCTCTGATTTGTCTTCAACTTGGTCTTTCTTATCTTGAGGTCTAGCACCCTTGGAAAGGCCCCTTTAATCAAGGTACCTATGAATGAAGGTACCTATGAATTGGGACACCTTCCTCAGCAAGGAAATAACAAAAGCTGGGTCTGAAAAGGAAACGCAGTAAGTGGAGCTGGTCAGAGTCCATAGGAAGCATAGTGCCTCGCTTCCTTCCGGGTCTGCTGAGGGGAAGGCTCACTTCTCAAGAAAGATCCAGATTTCCGACATACAACTTTGAATAAAGGTTTCCTTGCTACACTGACAGAAATAATGGCAGAAAATTGAATTTAAATTAGTTCCCAAATTATGACCATTCAAAGTTAAAAGATATGTTTTCCGAATGCTAAGTAAACATTAATCATTCATGAATACAATTCTCTGAGCTGCATTTGGAGAAAGCCAGGTAGTGACATATACCATGTTCTCAAGCACAATGAAGAATAGGATTAGATTATTATCTCTGCTTGGGAAATATGCTATTGCCATATCAAATTACCTACTGAGGGGATGAACTTCAGATAGCTTCAAAAGCATTTCTATCTGGCACTAAAATTTTATTATGAAATAAATGAGGGAGGTTTTTTTCCCCTTTCAGAAAAGTCGATTACAGTACTCAATGCTGTGATAAGGGGATGGTGGTGAAAATTTCTTAAATATAAAAGTGAGAAGAGCAGTCTTTGGCTTTAGAAATGTTCTCATTTTAGTTCTTGGATCAAGTAAGAAAAATCTTTGATCTTATATATCTTCATGAGACGTCTGGATACATTATGGACATTTTCAAGTAGCTGTATAAACCAGAGAGAACATTTGCAGAGATGCAGAAAGATAAGAGGGAATATTAGAGTAACTTTGTATATCATATCAAGGATGCAGTTTGACTGGTCACTTACAGGGAATATTAGAGGAATTTTGTACTCCAAACCAAGGATGCAATTTGACTGGCATTAACAGGAAATATTAGAGGAACTTGTACATCGCATCCAGGATGCAGTTTGACTGGTCATTTAAAAGGAATATTAGATGAACTTTGTACTTCACACCCAGAATGCTATTTGACTGGTCATTAGAGGTAATATTAGGGGAATATTGTACATCAATTCAGGATGCAGTTTGACTGGTCATTTACTTTCTTTGTCTCCATCAGTGACCTATCTATCATTGTCTCACTCCTGCACATTACTCAGTAACTCTCTCCTAAGATCCATTTACAAATACTGTATACATCTCTAATATTTCTTTTTGGAGGGTTTGGTTTATGGGGACTATGCCCTTGGTATTCAGGATTTAGTCCTAGCTCTGCACTCAGGAATCATTCTTAGCAGGGCTTAGGGTAACATATGGGATGCTGGGTTTCAAACAATGTTAGTCAAATGCTAGGAAAGTGTCCTACCTGGAGACTGGCACACATCCAAAACAGCAAGAACAACCGGTGCTGGCGTGGATGTGGGGAAAAAGGGACTCTCATCCACTGCTGGTGGGAGTGCCGACTGGTCCAGCCCTTTTGGAAAACAATATGGACATTCCTCCGAAAGCTAGATATTGAGCTCCCATTTGATCCAGCAATAGCACTCCTGGGAATATACCCTAGAGACCGAAAAACACATAGCAGAAACACTATCTGTACTTCTTTATTCATCTCTGCGCTATTCACTATAGCTAGAATCTGGAAACAACCTAAATGCCCGAGAACAGAGGACTGGCTAAAGAAACTGTGGTTCATCTACACTATGGAATACTATGCGGCTGTCAGAAAGGATGAAATTATGAAATTTACCTGCAAATGGATGGACATGGAGTCTATCATGCTGAGTGAAATTAGTCAGAAGGAAAAGGACAGATATAGAATGACTGCATTCATTAATAGGATATAGATACCAGTGTTTTAATAAATATGGGGAAATTGTAATGGCAGATTAAAACTCACCACTGAATATACACAAAGAGACTTAAGTGATTAACTCTAACTATCTGCAGGGCTAGCCACAATGTGTAGAATAAGAGGGAGAGAGATGCAGAGACAGAGAGAGAGATAGAGAGAGAAAGAGAGGAAACTGGGGTACCTGCTATTAAGGCGGGTGGGGGGATGGGAGGGGGGGGGTACATTGGTGGTGGAAATGGGGCACTGGTGGAGGGATGGGTGCTGGAATACTGTATTACCAAGAACCAATTATGAACACCTTTGTAATTGTATGTTTCACGGTGGTATAATAAAAAAATTTAAAAAAAAAAAAACAACAAAAGTTCTTTTTGGTTTTTTTTTTTTTGAGTCACACCCTGAGATGCTCAGGGATTGCTTTTAGCTCTGCACTCAGGTATCATTCCTGGTGGTATTCAGGATGCATATGAGATGTCAGGGATTAAACCTAGGTCAGCCAGGTGCAAGAAAAATGCCCTACCCATTGTATTATTGCTCCAGTTCCATAATATTTATTTCTTATTATATAATTGTTCAAAATGTATTCTGGTTTGGTTGGAGCGATAGTACAGCAGGGACAGCTTTCATATGGCAAACTCAGGTTTGATTCCTGGCATCCCATATGGTCTTCCAAGCACAGAATAATTCCTAAGTAATTCCTAAGTATTCCCAGGAATAACCCCTGAGTATCACTGGGTGTGACCCAAAAAGTAAAAAAAAATGTATTCTAGTTCTAACATTTTAAAAGAAATATAGACGTATGAAAATGACTCATATATATGTAATAGGAAATAACTCAGGGCAATCTGCAAAGTTTTCCTCCACGTTAGTAAGGAAAGCCTGCGATTGTTTAATTACAAGCTACCCCAACACAATGTTCTCTGAGGTAAGACACAATATACTGAATGCAACAATGCAGCTAACTGTCACACAGGTCGACTCTGATGCTAAGATACTATCTGAATTCCACTTTAAATACATTATATTGAGTGTCTAACAGACATGGCAATGACTTGCAAGAATCTACCAACACCTGGCATTCGCATGTCACCAATCATACAAACATACCCAGAACAGCCACCCATGACAGCTCTCAAGCACACTTATTCCACTGCCAAATAGCCAAGCCAACAGAGCAAATTCTATCTATGTTAGTTATAAATTGAATAGTTGCATTTACCACTTAGCAATAACTAGTCATCTTCTTTAAATAGGCAAGGTCATCCATACATGATGTGATAAATCACTTAGTTTTCTCTAATAGAATGTTGTTTCCCAGGGGCTCTCGCATGTGAGGATGGACTCAGGTTTCTAGGATGAGCTGGCCAAGGAGACTAGAGCCCCAAGGTAGTGGCACAGTCAGGCAGTCAGGAGGTAGACAGCTCTCTGGTTGTTGTTTCTCTCTGATTTACAATACTGCTAATAACACAATTACAGACATACAGTGTTGCAGCTCTGATGTCTGGTGACATAGTTCCTTCACCAGTGTTCCAAGGCCCACTCTACCACTGCATCAAACCTTAGCCAAACATCAAAACAAAATTTTTTATTATTGTTGTTTGGGTCACATGTTTACATTAGTGTTTACTCTCTGTCTCTCTGTCTCTCTGTCTCTCTCTCTCTCTCTCTCTCTCTATATATATATATATATATACATATATATATATAAAGTGCAGCACCTCATTTATATATTTCTAAATATTTTATTTATTTATTTATCTATTTATACTTTCTGAAAAGAAACCAGAGTGGGGATTTGGGCTCCTCCTACCATTCCTCCACCTCCATGTCAAAAGGTGTTGCTGCGATCTCCCAACCACCACAGCCAGCAAACCTGGAAGAGAGACACTCCAGACCCACAGCTGCGCCAGTGTGCAGCCACTCTGTGGCCACGCAACAGTCTTAATAAATACTGGAAATTAGGACCAGGTTCTTCCCAAATCTTTCACATTTTTACACTGTATACAGTTCTAGAATGGGAAGTAATGGGAGTGAAGATAGATGGTCGGCAACTACACCACCTCCGCTTCGCTGATGACATCGTTCTAATAACACCAAACATTAGCCAAGCGGCACAAATGCTGGCTGACTTCGACCGAGAATGTGGAAAGATAGGTCTACAGCTGAATCTGAAGAAAACAATGTTCATGAAGAATGAACTAGTTCCTGAGGCCCCATTCACTCTCAATGGAACAAACATCTCTGAATGCAGCAGTTATGTGTACCTAGGTTGAGAAATCAACATGATGAACGACCTAAAACCTGAGCTGCACAGGAAGAAGAGAGCGGCATGGAATGCCTTCAAAGGCATCGAAGAAATAGCTAAAAGGACAAAGAACCTCCAGCTCCGGGCACATCTCTTTGACTCCACCGTTCTCCCTGCATTAACATACGCCTTAGAGACCTGGGCCCCTACGAAAGCAGGATGAGAATGCTATTTGGGTCTCCCAGAGAGGAATTGAAAGAGCTATGCTTGGAATATCATGCCTCACTCAAGTGAGAGAAGGAATCCGGAGTTCTGACCTCCATCACTATTCCAGAATCAGGGATGCTGTCTCGTTTGCCAAGGCATCGAAAATCAGATGGGCTGGACATGTAATGCGATTTGGAGACAACCGCTGGACTAGAGCCATTACCGACTGGATCCCACGGGATGTCAAAAGATCACGTGGCCGCCCACCTACAAGATGGTCAGACTTCCTTGTAAAGACCCTGAAGGAAAGGTTTGAGGCTCTTCATATTCCTGAATCAACCAGATGCCATTGGGCTATACTGGCACGTTATAGGGTCCAATGGAAATGTTACTGGCGCCCGCTCGAGCAAATCGATGAATAACAGGATTCAAGTGATCAAGTGACAGTTCTTGGCAGGTTCTAGCTGTGGCCCGTCATCCCTGTGACCCTAGCAAGAAGCCAGGGGAACCCCCCCACACCATGAGGTCAGTCATTCTCAACATTTGGACTCCACAGATCTTCAGACCCCCACCTAAGAGAAAAGCTGATCTCTCCCTATTGAGGTTAATCAGTAAAGTTCGAGACGAGAGCCTACTACTGAAAGTGTACCACCTACACTGCAGAGCCTGGCAAGCTACCCATGTTGTATTTGATATGCCCAAAACCAGCAAAAATTATAGACCTCATTCCATGACCTGAACAAATGTTTTGAGGCTCTTCATGTTCCTGGTGCGAGCAGATGCCCTTGGGCTACACTTGCTTGCAACAGGACACATGGAGATGTTACTGGTGCCCGCTTGAGCAAATTGATGAACAATGGGAAGAAAAGTGACAAGAAATGAAAAGACTGTTGTACCTGTGTCAAACAGAAGAGTGTATAAAAAAAAACCTTCAGATTTTGTGGGTTTATGTTCTCAAAATCAGTTTTACTGCAATTTGAGCAAATTAGAAAACTATTGCTTATCAGAGAAAATATTGTAGCCTCTAATGCAATTATTTCCAGTCTGTGTTTATTTGCATTTGCTTGTTATAATTTTAACTTAATATAAATCAATTCATATACACTATAAGAGAGAACATACCTGAAAACAACTGCAGGGAAAAAAGAGGCTTTCCTTCTACAAGCTATTATATGATGTCTCCATTTCCTCTCTATTATGACTTGCATAGTTCAGAAATTCTGTACTACACTGTGGTAAAACGTACTAAAATTTGCTTCTTATATGGCATATATATATGTATATTTATATTGCTATAAATTATAGACCCTCATTCCCATGACGCGAATGAATGCTTTTGAGGTTTTTTGTGTTCCTACAGCAAGCAGAGAAACAGATACACCCGGCAGGGCAGATACCAACTTTCCCCATTGCGGCGTGACCGCACACCTCCAAATTACAGTGAATATTCTACCCACCCCTCTGAGAGAGCCTGACAAGGTAATGAGAGTATAGCACCCACACGGCATAGCCTGGGCAAGCTGCCGATGCATGTTTGATATCCCAAAACCAGTAACAAAAATGTTTATTTTCCTGACCCGAAAGAGCCCTTAATATGGCAGCAGTAAGAAAGGCGAACAAGCAGTGCCTGATAAAATTTCACCTAGGCTGCCAAAACAAAGAAGGACTAAAATGACTGTTTGTACTTTCAATGCATGTACGCTGGCATCGGAAGCATATATTGAGGATCTGATGGTGCAAGCACAAAAGATCAAGTACAACATCATTGGTCTGACTGAGACAAGAAGGTGTCAGTCGCAGCACGCTGCATTTGCGACCAGAGAGGAATTGTTCCTTGGAACATGCAACGAAAGAGGCATCAGTGGGAAGGGTGATGCCTCCCATCTTCTTTTCCCGAGGATCGCGTTAGCTATCCTTTGGGGGTTTATTGTTCCACACAAATTTTAGGAGTCCTTGGTCAATTTCTTTGAAGAATGTCATGGGTATCCTTATAGGGATTGCATTGAATCTGTACAGAGCTCTAGGGAGTATTACCATTTTGACAATGTTGATTCTCCCCATCCATGAGCAGGGGATATGTCTCCATTTCCTTGTGTCCTCTTTTATCTCTTGGAGCAATGTCTTGTAGTTTTCTTTGTACAGGTCCTTTACACACTTGGGTAGGTTGATTCCTAGGTATTTGATTTTCTGTGGCACAATTGTGAATGGAATTGTTTCCTTAATATCCCTTTCTTCTCTTTCGTTATTTGTATATAGGAAAGCCACAAGGCAGTAGTAATTAAAACAGCATGGTATTGGAATAAAAACAGACCTGTGGACCTATGGAATAGAAATGAGTATTCTGACACCAACCAACCTCAAACACATGATGATTTAATCTTTCATAAAGGTGAAACGAGTCTAAAATGGAGTAAGGAAAGCCTCTTCAACAAGTGGTGCTGGGAAAACTGGGCAGCAACATGTAAAAAAATGAATTTGGACCTGTGTCTAACACCATGCACAAAAAATCAGATCAAAATGGATTAAAGATCTCAATATCAGACTTGAATCCATAAAGTACTTTGAAGAAAATATAGGAAAAACCAGAGACTTGCAGACATGGGGCAGAGCTGCTACTGGCTCTCCCTGTGACCAGCCGCTCACGAAGCGCCCGGGAGGGATGGTGGGTTCTAGCCCTGGCCCACATCCCAGCAGAGCCTCGCAACAAGCCAGACGACCCCCCCACTTCATGAAGGCCTCCATTTTCCACATCCAGACTTCTCTCTCATCAGACCTCCACCCAGTAGACCAGCCTATCAGCGCCCGCGCTTGGCGGCCGCTTGCGGCCGCGCGTTCATCAATAAATGCTGGACTTAGAGATGCCTACAAGAGTATGCTACCTACACGGCAGAGCCTGGCAAGCTACCCGTGTTGTATTTGATATATATGCCAAATACCAGTAACAATTATAGACCTCATTCCCATTCCAGAATGGATTGAGGCTCTTTATGTTCCTGGAGCAAGCAGATGCCTTGGGTTCTACTAGTATGAAACAGGACATATGGAGATGTTACTGGGGCCCGCTCGAGCAAATCGATGATGAATGGGAAGACAGTGATACAGTGATACAGTGATAGGAAAAAACCTCCACGACATTGAAGCAAAAGGCATCTTCAAAGGTGAAACATCACTAACAAAGCAACTAGAAAAAAAAGATAAACATATGGGACTACATGAAACTAAAAGCTTCTGAGCCTCAAAAGAAACAGAGATTAAGATACAAAAGCAGTCCACAGAATGGGAAAGAATATTCACCCAATACCCATCTGATAAGGGGTTAATATACAGGATATATCAGGCACTGGTAGAACTTTACAAGAAGTAAACAAACAACCCCATCAAAAAATGGGGAGAAGAAATGAAAAGAAACTTCAGCAAGGAAGAAATTCGAATGGCAAAAAACATATTAAAAAATGCGCATCATCACTATCATCATAGAGATGCAAATCAAAGCAACAATGAGATACCACTTTACATTACAGAGACTGGCACATATTCAAAAGAACAAGAACAACAAGTGCTGGCGTGGATGTGGGGAAAAGGGGACACCTATCCATTATTGGTGGGAATGCCAGCTGGTACAGCCTTTTGGAAAACAATATGGACATTCCTCCAAAGACTAGAAAATGAACTCCCATTTGACCCAGCCATACCACTCCTGGGAATCTACTCTGGGAAACCAAAAATATGCAGCGGAAATACCATCCCTACTTTTATGTTCATAGCAGCATTATTCACAATAGCCAGAATCTGGAAGCAACCAGAGTGCCCGAAAATCGATGACTGGATAAAAAGCTTTGGTACATCTACACAATGGAATACTATGCAGCTGTTAGGAAAAATGAAGTTATAAAATTTGCCTATAAATGGATGGACATGGAGAAGATTATGTTGAGCGAAATTAGCCAGAAGGAGAGAGACAGATACAGAATGACTGCATTTATCTGCATAACATAAATATATATGTACATATTATGATACCAATATCAAAGGTCAAGTGAAACATATATCAGGAGGTCTTATCAAAGGTGGAAATTATCACAAATGTGTGGGAGTCAGAGGCTAGGTAAGACAGAAAATGGAACAATGTGCTAACAATTGTCGAGGGTACTAATGCCAACCTAGAACTGAGCATTAAATAGAGGCAAAAAGATACACATGGCAACCCTTTAATGTATGTTCTGTAATCCATATTCTGGAGGGAAAGGAAAAGAGAAAGAGAGAGAAACGGAAAGAAATAGAGAACCTGCCATGGAGGAGGGCTGGGGGAAGGGGAAGGGAACCAGGGACGTTGGTGGTGGGAGATGGGCACTGGTGGCGGGATGAGTGCTGGAACACTGTATGACCAAAACCCAAATATGAACTTTTTAATTGTATATCTTTGTAATTGTAAAAATAAAAAATTAAAAAAAAAATAAAATATACTGCAAAAAAAAAAAGAGGCATCAGTGGAGCTGGAATCCTTGTCAACACGAACATGGCAGTCAACATTGATTCATTTGAATGCCTAACAAACCGGATAAGAAGTTTACACTTGAAGAGATGTGGCCCACTGCCAGTAAGTTCTATCTTCATTGTCTACGAACTAACATCCACAATCAAATGAGATGAAATTGAGAAATTCTACATGGAACTGGAGGAGTTCTATAAAAATAGATCACACCATCTATAAGATCATAGTCAGTGATTTTAATGCCAAAATAGGACCGAGAAGATGGGCTAAAGAACTCCACATCGGGACCCATGGCCTAGAATGGAACGAACAGGGTGAGAGACTATCTGAGTTCATCATGTCCACCAAGACCATTCATGAGAACTCACAGTTCCAGAAGGCTGAAGCAAAACGTTGGATATGGGAATCTCCTGGTGGACAGTTCTACAATGAAATTGACCACATTATCTTCAATCTACGGTTTTGTCTGACCGATGTTGCTGTCGTCCCCAAATTCCAAACAGGATCGGACCACCGTCTCCTTCATGCAAAAATTCTACTTCACACAATGGGAGAAAAGGCTTCAAAGTTTAAGAAGAGAACTCCCAGAATGACCACCAACTGGGAACTCTTTGGAACCATTGCAGCAACATCGGAAGATACCATCATTGATGACATAGATGAAGAATACAACCGACTGGTTCAGCACCTCCATGATTGTGAGAAGAATGCCCAGAGAGAGAAAGACACAAAAGGACGGTTGTCTTCAGAAACTCTTGAGCTCATTCGCCAACGTGCCAAGGCGCAAGCCTCAGGAGACCAAATGCTAACATCCAAGCTTGCTAAGCTGTGCAGAGAAGCAATAAAAAGAAGACCTCAAAGACAGAAGAGCGGAAATACTGGAAGATGCAGCAGAAGCCGGCAAAAGCATTCACTCTGCTCTCCTGTCCTTCGCCAACTATAAGACCAAGATGACTGCCCTCCGACGCCCTGATGGATCTATCACATCTTCCAGAAAGTCAATGGAGAAGATTATCCAGGACTTCTACCAAATCTTTTTGATAGCCACATCCATCTGCCCACATACCAAATTCCACAGAATGGATATGTCATTCCCAACATTCTCCCTTCTGAAATCTGACATGCCATCTGTTCAGTAAAGAAGGGAACAGCACCAGGCCCAGACAAAATCAGACCCAAACACCTGAAGAATATGCTATCGGAACTCATCAATACACTAGCTTGGCTCTTCACACACTACCTGTCCGAATGCAAGGTGCCCTCCCAATGGAAAACCAGCAGGACAGTTCTACTGTTCAAGAAGTGAGACATTGGCAATTATCGCCCCATCTGCCTGTTGTCTGTCATCTACAAGCTGTTTACATGAGTCATCCTGTACAGGATTAGCAGAACACTAGATTCAGGACAATCATGCGAGCAAGTAAGCTTCCGGAAAGGATTCAGCACAATCGACCATATCCACACAGTAACCAAGCTCATTGAGGTTTGTAGGGAGTACAAGATGCTGCTCTGTCTCACATTCATTGATTTACAGAAAGCCTTTGATTCTGTGGAGACTGAAGCGGTCATCGAAGCCCTAGCCAAACAGGGTGTTCAAACCCAATACATCAAGATCCTTTGTGAGCTGTATTACGGATTCACCACCAGGATCTCACCATTCTAGAAGAAGTGATCATTAATTTGAAAAGAAGGGTTTGACAGGGTGATACCATTTCACCAAAACTCTTCAGCGCCACCCTCAAGAACATCATGCAACAATTAGAATGGGAAGGAATTGGAGTGAAGATAGATGGTCGGCAACTACACCACCTCCGCTTCGCTGATGACATCGTTATAATAACACCAAACATTAGCCAAGTGGCACAAATGCTGGCTGACTTCAACCGAGAATGTGGAAAGATATGTCTACAGCTGAATCTGAAGAAAACTATGTTCATGAAAAATGAACTAGTTCCTGAGGCCCTATTCACTCTCAATGGAACAAGCATCTCTGAATGCAGCAGTTATGTGTACCTAGGTCGAGAAATCAACATGATGAACAACCTAAAACCTGAGCTGTGCAGGAGGAAGAGAGTGGCATGGAATGCCTTCAAAGGCATCGAAGAAATAGCTAAAAGGACAAAGAACCTCTGACTCTTGGCACATCTCTTTGACTCCATCGTTCTCCCTGCATTAACATACGCCTTAGAGACCTGGGCCCTACGAAAAGCAGGATGAGAATACTATTCGGGTCTTTCAGAAAGGAATTGAAAGATCTATGCTTGGAATATCACACCTCACTCAAGTGAGAGAAGGAATCTGGAGTTCCGACTTCCATCGCTATTCCACAATCAGGGACGCTGTCTCGTTTGCCAAGGCATCGAAAATCAGATAGGCTAGATATTTAATGCAATTTGGAGACAACTGCTGGACTAGAGCCATTACCGACTGGATCCCATGGGATGTCCAAACACGTGGCCACCCACCTACAAGATGGTCAGACTTCCTTGTCAAGACCCTGAAGGAACGGTTTGAGGCTCTTCATATTCCTGAATCAACCAGATTGCCATTGGGCTACATTGGCCCATGATAGGGTCCAATGGAAATGTTACTGGCACCCACTCAAGCACATCGATGAATACTGGGATTCGAAGTGATCAAGTGATCAAGTGATCAAGAGCAAGCAGATGCCCTTGGGCTACACTTGCATGTGACAGAAGGTGTGGAGATGTTACTGGTGCCTGCTTGAGCAAATCAATGAACAATGGGAAGACAAGTGATACAAGTGATATATAGCAAATATAGATGCTCTGAAAAATTCATCTACAATCAATATATGTTAACTCATAGTATAATATTCCAAATATATATATATGATCTTAATTCTTATTCCTTTTTCTCAGATTTTGGGCTGGACTCAAAAGTACTAAGGGCTTCCTTTTGGTTCTGTGCTCTGGGATCACCCCTGATGGAACTCAGGGGGTCATGTGGGTGCCTCATGGTCCATCCGGGTAAACTGCATGCAAGGAAGCACCTTCCCCAATATTCGATCTCCCATTGCTAGAATGTTTTGACAAATTTTAAGGTTTTTTTTTTAATTTTATAATTCAATCACTGTATCACTGTTTTCCGGTTCATCATTAATTTGCTTGAGCGGGCACCAGTAACATCTCCATATGTCCTGTCACATGCTAGTGTAGCCCAAGGGCATCTGCTTTCTCCAGGAACATAAAGAGCCTTAAACCATTACATCAGATCATGGGAATGAGGTCGGTCTATAATTGTTACTGGTATTTGACATATCAAATACAACACGGGAGACTTGCCAGGCTCTGGCATGCGTGTGGCATACTCTTGTAGTCACCTCTACTTAGGAACCTGCGCATGTACGTGAAAGAGCTATGATATCAATTAAAGAAGGATCCAAATGGATTAAAATTTAAAAAAAAATGGAAGCAGCAGTAAATAGTAGGAGGAAGCTAGGTAAAGAGCATGGCAGTAAAGCATGGCAGGCAGCTTCTTATCAGAAACAATGCAAGTGAGAAGAGAATGAAGCTTTGTCTTTAAAGCCCTGGAATAAAGCATTTGGGTCCTATAAATATACACCTAAATGTTTTTCACAAATACAGTGAAAATCAAGACACTTTCACGTATAATATAAACAGTAAAATCAGCATCAAAATAAAATGTTTTAGCTAATAATACAACAAAAGGAGAAAAATGAACACAAATAAGTTGAAAATTATAAACTTAAATGTGCCTGAAACATCGAATATCAATGTTGTAAATATTCTGATTACAAAGAGACAGAGAGAGAAAAATGAAAAAATGTAAACTCATGTCTGCTTCTATAATGAACGCACATTAAATATGAATATTACTCCTCAGCAGCAGGGAATATGAAACCATGCATTTGCTGCAACATGGGTGTAACTGGAGACTTTTATGGTGTGTGGAGAACTTCAGAAAAACACGGTCAAACACTAGACCTAATCTTTGGTGTAGGGAACAACACGTCTAGGGAATGGTGGGCAGCAAAGGTGCCAACTGCATCTAGACTAGGGAAACAAGTGATATATAGCAAGGATATATCACCAGAAAGAGGTTCAGGAAAGAAGCAAGAAGAGGAGGCTGGAAGCAACAGAGGGTAAGAGTCAATGCCTATGTGCAGCTTTTCACCACTGGAGCCAACTGCTAAAATTAAATGGAAAAAATCTGTCAGTGAATAGAGTATGAGGGGTGGGAGGAAAGTTGGGGTCATTGGTGGAGGGATGGGGACCCCCGTGATGGGCTTGGAGGTTGGAATATTGACACTTCTGTACCCAATAGAGCAACTATGTAAATCGCTGTGTCAGAAAAATAAATAAATGAAAGGAATAGAAGAACATATGGATAAATCAGTATACCCTCATTCAAGAAAAATAGCAGTCTAACTATTACCACACAAGGATTTTAGATCAAGAGTGCCACCAGTAATTCTTGAAGAGTACCAGAATGCCAGGAGGAGGAAGGACATTTTGTGTTAATAAGGGAGTCACTGACTTAACCGAGCATAATACTACAGGTACTCATGAACCTATTGAAAGAATATGTTCCATAGGAACTATTCAAGGAAATGAAAGAGGACGAAATTCTCCCTTATCCTTGTGTCAGGATAGAATAAGACCCTGGTTACCAAAACCAGCAGAAAACATTAGAATGCAAGAAGGTTACGTTCATGATTAAAACCCTCCAGAAAATGGGAATTGAAGGGACTTTCCTCAAGATAGTAAAAGCCATCTACCAAAAGCCCACAGCGACCATCATTCTCAATGGGGAAAAGTTGAAAGCCTTCCCCCTGAGATCTGGGACAAGACAAGGTTGCCCACTCTCACCTCTTTTATTCAATATAGTACTGGAAGTACTTGCCATAGCAATCAGAGAAGAAAAGGACATCAAGGGCATCCAGATAGGCAAGGAAGAAGTCAAGCTATCATTATTTGCAGATGACATGATTTTATACCTAGAAAACCCTAAACTCTCTACCAAAAAACTCCTAGAAACAATAGACACATATAGTAGAGTGGCAGGATACAAAATCAACACGCAAAAGTCGGTGGCTTTCCTATATACAAATAACGAAAGAGAAGAAAGGGATATTAAGGAAACAATTCCATTCACAATTGTGCCACAGAAAATCAAATACCTAGGAATCAACTTACCCAAGTGTGTAAAGGACCTGTATAAAGAAAACTACAAGACACTACTCCAAGAGATAAAAGAGGACACAAGGAAATGGAAACATATTCCCTGCTCATGGATGGGGAGAATCAACATTGTCAAAATGGTAATACTCCCTAGAGCTCTGTACAGATTCAATGCAATCCCTATAAGGATACCCATGACATTCTTCAAGGAAATTGACCAAACAATCCTGAAATTTGTATGGAACGATAAACCCCCAAGGATAGCTAAAGCAATCCTCAGGAAAAAGAAGATGGGAGGCATCACCTTACCCAACTTCAAACTGTACTACAAGGCAGTAGTAATTAAAACAGCATGGTATTGGAATAAAAACAGACCCGTGGACCTATGGAATAGAATTGAGTATCCTGATACCCAACCTCAAACGTATGATCATTTAATCTTTGATAAAGGTGCAACGAGTTTAAAATGGAGTAAGGAAAACCTCTTCAATAAGTGGTGTTGGGAAAACTGTGCAGCGACATGTAAAAGAATGAATTTGGACCTGTGTCTAACACCATGCACAAAAATCAGATCAAAATGGATTAAAGATCTCAATATAAGACTTGAATCCATAAAGTACATTGAAGAAAATATAGGAAAAACCCTCCATGACATTGAAGCTAAAGGCATCTTCAAAGATGAAACATCACTAACAAAGCAACTAGAAGAAAAGATAAACATATGGGACTACATGAAACTAAAAAGCTTCTGCACCTCAAAAGAAACAGTGACTAAGATACAAAAGCAGTCCACAGAATGGGAAAGAATATTCACCCAATACACATCCGATAAGGGGTTAATATCCAGGATATATCAGGCACTGGTAGAACTTTACAAGAAGAAAACAAACAACCCCATCAAAAAATGGGGAGAAGAAATGAACAGAAACTTCAGCAAGGAAGAAATTCGAATGGCCAAAAAACATATGAAAAAATGCTCATCATCACTAATCATCAGAGAGATGCAAATCAAAACAACAATGAGATACCACTTTACACCACAGAGAATGGCACACATTCAAAAGAACAAGAACAACAAGTGCTGGCGTGGGTGTGGGGAAAAGGGGACGCTCATCCATTGTTGGTGGGAATGCCGGCTGGTACAGCCTTTCTGGAAAACAATATGGACTTTCCTCCAAAGACTAGAAATTGAACTCCCATTTGACCCAGCGATACCACTCCTGGGAATCTACTCTGGGAAGCCAAAAATACGCAGCGGAAACACCATCCCTACTTTTATGTTCATAGCAGCATTATTCACAATAGCCAGAATCTGGAAGCAACCAGAGTGCCCGAAAATCGATGACTGGATAAAAAAGCTTTGGTACATCTACACAATGGAATACTATGCAGCTGTTAGGAAAAATGAAGTTATAAAATTTGCCTATAAATGGATGGACATGGAGAAGATTATCTTGAGCGAAATTAGCCAGAAGGAGAGAGACAGATACAGAATGACTGCATTTATCTGCATAACATAAATATATATGTACATATTATGATACCAATATCCAAGATCAAGTGAAACATATATCAGGAGGTCCTGTCAAAGGTGGAAATTATCACAAACGTGTGGGATTCAGAGGCTAGGTAAGACAGAAATGGAACAGTGTGCTGACAATTGTTGAGGGTACTAATGCCAACCTAGAACTGAGCATTAAATAGAGGCAAAAAGATACACATGACAACTCTTTAATGTATGTTCTGTAATTCATAGTCTGGAGGGGAAGGAAAAGAGAAAGAGAGAGAAATGGAAAGAAATCAAGAACCTGCCATGGAGCAGGGCTGGGGGAGGGGAGGGAACCGGGGATGTTGGTGGTGGGAGATGGGCACTGGTGGCGGGATGGGTGCTGCAACACTGTTTGACCAAAACCCAAATATGAACTTTTTAATTGTATATATTTGTAATTTTAAAAATAAAAAATTAAAATAAAAAATAATAATAATTTTAAAAAAAATGGTTACAGTTCAGTGTCTCCCTGACCACCCAGACCAGGATGCTAAATTTTCCATAGTTTCTCTAAAAACATATAAACAGTAAAATACATCCTTAATATGATTCATCAGAATTATGCAGTGTTCATTTAATATTCATAAATATATTAATGTAATTAGTGCATACAAGAATAAAACTAAAGAAATTCATGTGTTTATCTCATTCGGTAGAATAATAGAATAACAATCATCCATAAAATTGCTGCAGTCTTTCCTGATGCACTTTCCCAGACCGGAAGAGGACACTCAGAGTCAGCCTGGGCCGGATCATGCCTGAAAGTGTATGAATGACACAGATGTTTCTCATCAGTTTTGTTTGTTGTTGTTAATGCATGTCACTGTGGTTCTAACCATTTCAGTCAGATAAGAAAATGAAATAAATGGCACTCACAGTCGAAAGCTCTAAGATATTTACTCTAAGATGGCGATTTCATTTATACAAGGAATGTGATGAATTCTACCTAGAAATTGCCAACTCTAAGGGCAGGGCACTTGCACTGTATTTGTCCATGTTTCTATTCCTGAGCCCGCATATGGTTCCCTGAGTCCCACTAGGAGTGATCCTTAAGCACAGATCCAGGAATGAAGCCTGAACAAGTCAGGTGTGTGTCCACAGCTCCCAACACCCTAAAGTGAGGTGGTATGATAAACTATTATCTTAAAATCACTTAGTATTTCTTTAGAACAGCAATTAGCAAAGGTAAATTATGAAACAACATGAAAGTATGAATGTAAAACTTTACTAAACAATTCATTTGACCAAATGTAAATACCCACAAGCAATACAAATAGGAGAAATTTTAGGAAAACTATATATAATATTACACATCTGTTTTTTAGAAGACTAATTATTACTAAGCTGTCACTGTTCAAGGCAACCAATACAATTAATGCAACTTCAATCAAAATCCCAAGAGATGATTTGTCAAAATTGCCAAGTATAAATAGTGGTAAAGAAATGTAAGATGCAGTGTTGGACTATACAATTCACTGTATCACACTGTATCACTGTCTTCCCGTTCATCATCGATTTGCTCGAGCGGGCCCCAGTAACATCTCCATATGTCCTGTCTCATGCTAGTAGAGCTCAAGGCATCTGCTTGCTCCAGGAACATAAAGAGCCTCAATCCATTCCGGAATGAGGTCTATAATTGTTACTGGTATTTGGCATATATATCAAATACAACACGGGTAGCTTGCCAGGCTCTACCGTGCAGGTAGCATACTCTTGTAGGCATCTCTAAGTCCAGCATTTATTGATGAACCATGCGGCCGCAAGCGGCCACGCGAGCCGGGCGCTGATAGGCTGGTCTGCTGGGTGGAGGTCTGATGAGAGAGAAGTCCGGATGTGGAAAATGGAGGCCCTCATGGAGTGGGGGTCATCTGGCTTGTTGCGAGGCTCTGCTGGGGTGGTGGGCCAGGGCTAGAACCCACCATCCCTCCCCGGGTGCCTCGTGAGCGGCTGGTCACAGGGAGAGCCAGTAGCAGCTCTGCCCCATGTCTGCGAGTCTCTGGACCGGCATACCTGAACAGGATTTAAGAAAGACTGCTGCAGGGTGGAACTCGATGAGCCAGGCGCTGATAGGCTGGTCTGCTGGGTGGAGGTCTGAGCCGGATTTAAGAAAGACTGCTGCAGGGTGGGACTCGATGAGCCGGGCGCTGATAGGCTGGTCTGCTGGGTGGAGGTCTGACGAGAGAGAAGTCCGGATGTGGAAAATGGAGGCCCTCATGTAGTGGGGGGGTCGTCTGGCTTGTTGCGAGGCTCTGCTGGGTTGGTGAGCCAGGGCTAGAACCCACCATCCCTCCCGGTGCCTCGTGAGTGGCTGATCACAGGGAGAGCCAGTAGCAGCTCTGCCCCATGTCTGTGAGTCTCACATACAATTATAAATGATGAAATTCTAGTGCTTGGACTTATTTTCCTTTGTGGAAAAGAATTGTAAGCTGCATACAATATGCACATTAATTACAAAATACCTGAGCAACATGCAAGTCATAGTAATCACTGAGGCAATATTATTAAGGAAGACTTTTTTCAAAGAAAACTTGTATTTGGGGGGAAGGGTAGAAAGAGAAAAAATCTTATTTACAGCAAAACCACACACAAGGGGTGTGGAGCAATAGCACAGTAGGGAAGGCACTTGCCTTTCATGCTATTGATCCAAATTAACCACAGCACCACATATGGCACTAAGTCCTGCTAAGTGGGATCCCTGAGTGCAGAGTTGGGAGTAAGTCCTGAGCAATGCTGAGTGTGCCCACCCCCCAACAACACACACACATACAATTTGGGAAAAATAGATCACTTGCTCTGTGGAGCATATCCTTTGGTCTCATAGAACCATCTGAAACAAAACAAAACCACACCAATAACAACAAAAGCCTTGTAAGAATGAGTTCCTAAGAAACCCAGTGATTACTCTTCATTTTCCATTTGTAGCAAACACTTTATTCCTTCGATTCTTTCCTCAGCCCTCTGAAAAAGGCAGGAAAGTGAAAGCGAGCATTTTGCAAGCAGAAATGACATTTATCTTTTTGTCATGGCATTTTCATGGGGACATCTAACTTGTCATATCAGTGCTGTGATGATCATGTTACACATCTATAGCAACCTAACAAAAGGAAGATGAAAAACTTCTTAGAGAGGCAGGGCAGAAGTTTAAGGATTAGCCTATTTCCAGCACAGTGCCAGCCTCCTGTCTGTCCAAAGCACAGTGAGCCGAGACTCAATCCAGACCAGTAACTGTACAACCTTAGAGCACTTCGTCTATGATCCTTCCTTTGCATTTATCTTAACCAGAGATAAGAGTAGTTGAGATATCAGAGATGCTCCACCAATATCTTTGACAATTTGGTTGCATTCTCCAGATACATAATAACTTTGCATATAACTAGATATGTGGCTTGACATTAGTTAGATAAATTTTGTGATGAATTCATCACAATAGATACATAATTTCCCTTATCATTCTCAAGGCGATGATTGGACAAAGTCTATATATTCTGTTTTGGGAAATTGAACACAAAGCGATTGAAGTGATACTGGGGCCAGAGTGGTAGAACAGATGGTAGGGTGTTTGCCTTGCATGAAGCTGACTAGGGTTCAATCCATGGCATCCCATATGGTTCCCTGAGCAGTGCCAGGAGTAATTCCTGAGTGCACAGCCAGAAAAAATCCCTGTGCATAGCCTGGTGTGACTCACAAAGAAAAAAAGGTGACTGAAGTGAGAGAGGTCAGCAAAAGTAATCAAAACATGCAAGTGGCCCAGTCCTTTGGATTTGAATCAAAAACAAGAGTCTAGGCATGAGAAGGCAAGAGTGACATCGGTGGACCAGTTTTCTTTGGGGACATGTTGTGCACACCCCAATCCCTTTTAAAACTGGCTCTTTTCAGACAACTGCCCTCAGTGATCCTCACCTGTTCGCAGTAGACAGGTAACTGTGAAGGGCAGCCCAGAGCCACCTTGGGTAGACCAGAACTACACCAAACAAGGCCACAGAGTGAATGTTATAAGAAAACTGTTGAGTAGTGGATTGGGTGAGGAATGGCATCTTCCTTCTACCTCCCCACTCAAATGTGTTTTCTTTTCCAGTTTTGATGGTTAAATTAATCTACTGGAAAATTAATATGTGTTCCATATTTCAAGTATGGAAAAATGACCTTTTGAGTTGCTCATAGCTGCAACTGTTGAGAAATTGGAATTAATAATGGTGGTAAATGAAGCTGTGAGCTGGAGTGGTGCCAGCATTCCAGGGAAAGGGGCCGACACTCTCTACAGGACAGAAGGGGGCTAACTCTCTACAGAACAGATGAGGCCCGACTCTCTACAGGACAGAAGGGGGCTGAATCTCTCTACAGGACAGAAGGGGGCTGATTCTCTCTACAGGACAGAAGGGGGCTGACTCTCTACAGGACAGAAGGGGGCTGACTCTCTCTACAGGACAGAAGGGGGCTGATTCTCTACAGGACAGAAGGGGCCAACTTTCTCTACAGGACAGAAGGGGGCTGACTCTCTCTACAGGACAGAAGGGGTCCGACTCTCTCTACAGGACAGAAGGGGGCTGACTCTCTACAGAACAGATGAAGCCCGACTCTCTCTACAGGACAGAAGGGGCTGACTCTCTACAGGACAGAAGGGGCCAACTCTCTACAGGACAGAAGGGGGCCGACTCTACAGGACCAGAGTGGCCTCTCTCTGCA
Organism: Cryptotis parvus; assembly: GCA_021461705.1. NCBI lineage: Eukaryota > Metazoa > Chordata > Mammalia > Eulipotyphla > Soricidae > Cryptotis > Cryptotis parvus. The sequence continues at coordinate 199,221 of JAJIBD010000864.1, forward strand.
TGAAGCATGGCAGCTTTGCTATCCACTTTCATGAGGACAGGTGTCTTAAAACGCTCCTACAAAATTGGAGCCCCTATGTTTTCCTCAGGGATTTTTATTACTGTTTATGCTTGTCTCCGCATCTCCAGGCCATCTTCCCGCTGCTCTGTATTCAGAATGGGTCCTATGACTTCAACTGCCCACCATGGCTCTGCATGAAACACACCATACACCGGTAAACAATCGACAGCTGCACCCAGAATAGAGGGGACACCTGTAGACAATAGCACGGCTGAGAAACTCGCCCCAGTGCTCTGGGAACTGCCACGGTTGAGCACACGTAGAAAACTACATGCCACTGCACCACATAAACTGCGCACCTGTATGTCTGGACATCAGGCCCTCCTATACACACACACACATACCTGTGACCCTAGATCGTATCACACACCTGCCACCTGCACACCTCAAAATTCCTATTTGGTAGCACACCTGGACAGCTGAGTATCACAGGCAGTCTGAGATTCTACACTCATGGAGACTTGCACAGCACAGCACACTTGGGAACATGTTCCCCTGTGCATCACAGCCCACTAAAAGGTGCAAACCTGCAGCCTGGGTGGCTGCCACAATGCCCACCTAGAGTACGGCTGGGAGCTTCTTCTTTCCCTTGGAATCCAGGTTTCACATCTCTCCTACCTTTTCAATGTGCCTGTCTGTAGGAAAATATGGTGCCCTATTTAATTCTTTTTCTTTTTTATAAATTGTCTTATTGGGGGACTCTGTGGTTTATAATACCATAGATAAAGGTTTCTCATATGCATAATTTCAACATCACACCCATCACCAGTGTACACACCTTCTTCCACAAAGACACCCCAATCCCTTCCATTTGACCCCACCATCAGTTCTGTGTGTCTCCCTTCTCCGTTTTGGTGCCTTTGGATATTTGTCCTCACAGTACTGCTCATCTTTAGGTCCCACATTTGGGACATTTTCCATACCTGTCCCTTTCTGTCTAACTGTCCCCAGGTCTCAGCCACCTCCCTACCTCCCCAGTCCCTGACCCTCACCTGCGCTCAATGACTGCTCTAGGCTCAGGTGAGGTCACTCCGCCCAGCCAGTCTATCATGCCACACTACTGTATCTGCTTTGGCAGACTGTAGAAAAGGCTCAAATCAATACCTGCCTTATCAATATGTTCCTCCTTCTAGAGGCAAGTTTTCATAAAGACTCAAGATGCTAAATGCTTGTTTTATTTATGTATCTATCCTGACCACTAGCATGTGATTATTTCCATGAATAAGCAGCGGAGGCTCATTTGGTCCTGTGCAGAACACCGGTCTGCTAGACTCCTGTGTTTGTGCGTGCTGGAAGTGGGGGTAGCCACCCAGGAAGAGGACGTGAATTTTGTTTGATTTTAAAGCTTTTGATGATAGGTGAGTGGGGGATGGAGAAGAGAGGATGGAAGGAGGATAATTAAATGTCTGATACAATTAGCTCTGCTCCTTTCCTCTCACCCCTGTTTCTACAATCTGAGCTGAGAGCTTGCATTCGGTCCCAGCTCTGTGATCAGCATTTCTCATAGTTTGGAAGGTTTCCGAGGAAGGTCTGGATATGCAGGTACTGGAATAGGGGATGCCAGTGTATTGCCACAGACAATCAAGTGAGCTTAGGAGATTGACATCTATAAAGTGATGCCCAGAAAGGCATTTTATGTATTCAATGACCGTTTTTGATACATGCCTCTATTTAAAAAAGGAAAAAGATTGAAGACCAGCTTTCAGGACACTAGAGAAAAAACAGGTTACCTGCCAAGACCCAGTAGCTCTGAACTGAGGGTCTGTCTAACTAGCTGGGGTCTAACTGCATAGCCGCCCGAATACATGAGTCTTAGAACAATGTTGTTCTGGAAGATACAGACACTGTCCACCAATGTGAGAACACAACATGTTTAGAACCACAAACTTTTAGCTGGAATAAGACCATGACAGAAAACCAGGTAGCACTGAGATTTCTACCACTATCCAACTTCACCGGCTCCAGACCTGTCTCTCCCTGAATGAATCGCCAGGAATTCTAATTATAGGCAAAGGAGAACAACCAGCAGGAAGGAGATATTTTATTTGCACATCTCTTGCCAGTAGATTGCTGCTCACATTTTTCTAAGGAAAAAATGTGTTTACAAATGTATCTGTATTCGGCAGCTCTTAAATTGCACAACTATTAGCTGTTGCTATTGACTATTGTCAGAGCAGAGCCTTGCCAGCAAAGGGCAGACCTTTCCATTTGCGTTTCACATATGGTGAATCACAAATAATGAACCACAAAATCTATTGGGCTACTGAGATTTCTTTCCCTGCTCTGTAGTCTAGTTACCGGCTTTACACTTTTGTGGCGGGCTTCATCAGGCAAATCAATTCATATTTATCTTACTGCTTCTTTTCTGTCCCAGGGAGAAAACCTGGTTGGCAATTACTGCTCAGAAGGGAGGGAACTGCAGGCCAATTATACTATTTGTACAGAAGGTCAAATGTTATCTCACACCTCGGCCAAAATCTGCCAGGCGCATGGCTGCGGAGCAGAGGCACAGACACTCAGTGTGTCACCACGGCTACTTCAGCGACTCTGCAGGGTCTGGAGTCCGAAAACAGAAGCCTGCAGCTTGCCCACCTTGCAGTCCTTGGCAAGGGAAGGTGTTCACTGTAGCCCGGAGAAGGGCCCAGCCGTGGCGCACTGCCATGGCCTTTCTCCTCCTGGGGAAGCGTCTCCTCTGTCTGGGAAGTGCCTCCTCCCTTCCAAGGGACGCAGGGCCCTGTAAGATGCCCGCCAGGCTTGGCATCTTCACTCACCCAGGGCTGGGAGCTGCACCAAAGAGTTCCAGCTGCCACACCAGGGCCCTGAGTGTCTCTCCAGCTCACAGCTGCCTGGATTTTGGAGGGAGAAAACAGAATGCAGAAATAACTTTTTTTAAAGTTCTTTCCAAAGTGAACTCCAATAACAAAGTGATTTTATGGATCTTATTTTGTTCTTGAATTTTAGAATAATAGAGAATATGCTAGTGTATCGCTTGTATCACTTATCTTCTCATTGTTCATCAATTTTCTTTTCTTTTTTTTTTTTTTTTTGGTCACTCCCGGCAATGCTCAGGGGTTTCTCCTGGCTCTGCACTCAGGAACCACTCCCGGCAGTGCTTGGGGGACCATATAGGATGCCAGGGATTGAACCCTGGCCGGCACAGGCTGGCTGCGTGCTGGGCTCCGGTTTTCTTAAGCGGGCACCAGTAGTGTCTCAATTCATCCCTCTCACGTGGAAGTGTAGCCCTAGGGCATCTGCTCCCTACAGGAACACTTAGAGCCTCAAACCATTCATTCAGGTCATGAGAATGAGGTCTATCATCATTACTGTTCTCAGCATACTGATTACAACACAGGTAGCTTGCCAGACTCTGCCTTGTGGGTGGGATACTCTTGGTAGTAGGTAGTCATTCAGTTCATTTATTTACTGATGAACCGCATGGCCACTTTCTGGCCACACGCAATGGGGGAGAAACAATAGCAGCTCTGCCTTGTGTTTCTCTGGTTCAGCATACCTGGGCTTGAAATAGGCTTCCTCTATACGGTGGGACTCTGACGAGCCAGGCATGAGATTAGCTTTCCTCTTGGAGGAAGCTCTGACGAGCTACGGAGTCTGGATGTTGAAAATGGCTGCCATCATGGTGCAGGGGTTCCCCTGGCTTCTTCTGAGGCTCTATTGGGATGGCGGCCCAGGACCAGAACTCCCTTCCCTCCTGAATGCCTCATGATCAGCGGAGCACAGGGAGAGCTGGTAGCAGCTCTGCCCTGTGTATCTGTGTTTCTGGTTCAGCAGTGCTAATGTAATGTTTTGTTTTTACTATATAAAACGTTTCATATCTTTGTCTGATAAGATATACTGACATCCTTCTCACCCTCATCTTTATATCTCAGAATTTTGAAAAAGTAGAATTAGGAAATATTTCAACTGATTTTTTTAAGTTGAATCATGGTGAGTTATTCACCATTACTAAGCTGTTCATGATGGGTTTCAGATATATGGTGTTCCAACACCCATCCCTCCACCAGTGCACATTTCCCAAAGTCTTTAGTCTTCCCGGAACCTGGGTTTCCAGACCAAACCAAGCAAGAAACCCCCAAGCCTTTAGCATAAGGAACCTTTGTAAAAGGAAATGGGTAAACATGAAAAGATTCTTTGGGATTGCAGGAATTGCTTTAGAGTTTGATGTGCTAGGATGGAAAAGATAGTCTAACAAATGAAGCTGAATGCAACTCACCCTGTTCCTGAGCACCACACAGTGATCCCACACCCCGACTCACCCCTGTTCCTGAGCACCACACAGTGATCCCACACTCTGATTTACCTGTTTCCTGAGCACCACATGGAGTGACTCCACATCCCGCCCTCTCCAAAATGCTTCAAAAGCCAGATGCCCCTCTCCTGCTATTTCTTCCCTCCCCAACTTTTAGGCAAGAGAACAGGATTTGGGTTGAATGTTGTCCACTCATCCGCCTGACCTCCCCTTTCCCCAAGAAGAACATTTCATTAAAAACTGCCGCATGGCTGCAATTGTGTGACCCAATTGCAAAAGAGACTTCATTTAGTGCCCATCCTGTGTAGCTGCAGAGAAGAAACCACCTTCTCACCCTGAGCAGATGAGCAGCTTAGCCAGGCAGAAGCACACATGACTCGGAGTAGAGGTGGGCTTGAACACAGAAGGTTCTTCTGAAAACCTTGACACAGCACCTAGAGAAGTGCTCATATAATACCCAGGAGGGTCCATAAGGAGCACGAATAAAATAGAGAGAGAAACAAATCCCAGTAAATGGCTTGTCACAACAGAAAAGTTGAACTCAATGCTCTAGTCAAGAAACACAATTGCTGTGGTTAAAAAGGACAATTACGAAATTTGACATGTGTGGAGACATGGAGATAACACTGACTCTAGAAACATAAGGACACAATGTAGATATTCCTCTGGGTATCTGAGACATGTTCAATGGCTGAGCAACCTGTGTCCCATGCAGGAGACTAGGATTCATCCTCAGTACCACAGAATCCCCATGCATTGCCAGAGAAACTCCCAAGCACAGAGCTGGGGCTAACCCTTGAGCTCTATTAAGTGTGGAACCAAATACCCCAAAAGACAACAAAAAGTATGCATCAAGTGAAAACTTTTTATAAACTTAATATGAGCTTAAACACAATGTCCAAGTGTATTTTAGAGAGAATAATTATATCATAATAAAATTAAAATATTTTATTATGATATAATTATTTTTATTTACAGGGCCTCACCTGGTGATGAAGGATATGAGCATGTCATTCTGGGTCCAAACTAAGGCATCACACATGAGAGGCACTTGCATGACCACTTAAGCCACATCCCAACCCTGTGAAGGCCATATTGAATTCATCAGGGCAACCAAGGCTGTCCAACCAGCACTGCACTCTGGGACATTCACAGAAGAGGATGCAAGCTCAGCAGAGCCACAGGACCTTAAGTCCTTCATTTCATACAGGGATGTGGCTGTGCAGCTTGTCTCTCTGAAGGGAAGTTTAACAAGTGAGAGAAATACAATTAAACAGTTAGAGTTAAACATGAAACAAAGCTTTAAAAAACACACCCAGCCCTTTTGAAAATTAACCATGTAAAAATCTGTGAGCCAAATGAAAACTAATTTCAAGGGATTCAGTTGAAATCAAAATTCAGGTCTCTCACTTGAATGCAGACAAATTAAATAAAAATATTAACAGTGTACTAAAGGAAGACACATCTACCAATCTAATTAATACAAAATTATGACCTACTGGCAAAGCTACACATTAGATTTAAATAAACATATATGCAATTATGCAGTAAAGGCTACAATTTTAGCTTGAATCACACTTCTAGATATATTTGTGGTTGAAAATTAGGGTTTTTAAGAGGTTGGCATAGAAAGTAACAAATAAAAATAGTGAGTGAACAAAAAATGGGTAAAAGCAAATAATCAATAAGAAAATATGATTACTGAGTATAAAAATTATAATTCAAATAATTACAACTTTTTGTTTTGTTTTGGGACCATACCCATCAGGGGCAACTCCTGGGTCTGTGTTCAGGAATCACTTCTGGCAATGCTTATGGGACCATATAGGATGTTGGGGATCGAAACCAAGCTGGCTTCATGCAAGGCAAGTTCCCTACCCATTAAACTCTGTTGAGCCCCTGAACTGTTCCTTCTTAAAACAAGTAATCTTTTATGTTTGAGAGAAGAGAAGGGGGTCAGCAAATGTGGTGTTAAGCAAATGCCTTGCACTCCAGCAGCATGTGGCCACCCAAGTATCACATGGTACACTCATGGAAGCCTCTGAGCCCCACTAGGGAAAGTGTACACCAATGAAAGGATAGCTCATCTCTTGTAAACTGTCAGGTATCAGACATGTACCTCAACAGAGATCTTCACCACTAATGTTGAAGCTTCATATGGTACATTGGAAATGAAAGGTGCTTCTGGCCCAGGAAATGCATTCCTTAGCAGTCATACTCTGTGAAAAATGCTTCTTGTATTCCAAAACACACGTGGACAAGGAATGATCATTGTATTTTTTATCATGGAAACAATTAAAATATTCACTAACAAACGAGTGATCTTTTCTCTAAAAATAAAACTATGCCTTAGGTCATGTGTAAAAATAACAGGAGGTTTATATATCATAGAGATAGGAAAAGCCCACGATAATGTGTAAGAATAACAGGTTTACATATCGCAGAGATAGGTAAAGCTCATGGTAATGTGTAAGAACAGGAGGTTTACATATCACGGAAATAGGTAAAGCTCATAGTAATGTGTAAGAATAACAGGTTTACATATCATCACTTGTATCACTTCACTTGGCAATTTTGAAATTGCCAAGCACCATATACATGGGCTGTATCCCATTTTGATTCTGGAGTTCACCGCTGTGGCTTGGATTTATCATAGCAGCATCCATCTTTGATCTATGTGCTAACTAGACATCAAGAGAAGACATGAGAAGATTTGTTTACTGCAAGGTGGTTCTAGCCACTTCATTGGTGTGGGTCCTCATTGATGTCTTCTTACTCCTGTACTTCAGTAAATGTAACAACTGTGATGACAAGAAGGTGAGATCTCTTCTGCTTGTTCTCAGGGGGTCCCATCTACAGCAGGTTCTAGCCCTGGCCCACCATCCCAATAGAGCCTTGCAAGAAGCCAGAGGAACCCTCACACCATGAGGGCAACCATTTTCAACATCCGGACTCCACAGTCCGTCAGAGCTCCACCCAAGACAAAAGTCAATTTCTACCCGTTGAGTTTTAAAAAGCACAACCATAAAATATGTGTAAGACAAACTAAATTTATAAGCTCCTCTTCTCTTTTCCAAGAAAAAAAACAAACAAAAACAGTCAAATATGATTCAGAAGAGAGAAACTCCGCAGAAGGTCATCAAGCACATTGACAATATTTAATTTCTGAAGGTATTAATGATACTATCTCTACACTGTTTTATTGGTCTGCTTCATAATAAAAAAAAAATTTTAATCAAAGATTTTGCTGAAACCAGCCACCGGTTTCTGAAGCTTGGGTACTATAAAACAAAGCAGAGCGTTGGGCTTTGCTGTAGGATGGCCTACAGCCTTGCTCCCTGGGGAAAGAAGATTTGGACACCTTCAGGGAATCACCTTCAATCGCCCTCCTAAGGGGCTCCCACAGAGGGAGTTGGGGGGAGAGGAGAGCCACACCCACATGTCAGGGTAAGTGTTGCCAGAGCTCACCCAGGCTGGACATTTGTTGGCACTTTCTGAGCAATCCCCCTAGTACGCTTTTCAGAAACTGGGGTGCCTTAGTTTGGAAGCGCCATCTGGATTCAGCTCTGTGATGGCTCAGTGTGGCAGTCTTCTGCAGGTGGTGACCTGGGACAGTCGCTCCACGGAGTGCCCACTGAGCAACACCCACACAGGTGGAGTCATACCTTCAGCCCTTCCTACTCCTCTCCACCACCACCACTTTCCAGATCCCAACTTTCACGGTGGATCAAGCCCACTGGCTTCAGGTCACTGAGTGCATGTGTGACATGGGTGGGGAGCTGATGACAAGTGTGGGGACAGCTGAAGTTGGCCAAGCAGTGTCTAGGTAAACAGGTCACAGCCCGACCACCTCAGGGTCCCCACGTGCTCCTGCAGGTGGTGTTCCCGTGCTTTGTTTCTTAGGTTTAAAGATTTGCAAGTAGAAAATGTCCTAGAAGTCCCCTATACATGGACTAATGGGGTCTCAGAAGAGTTGATGATGGCCTCTCTGTGCTAGAGGCCAGGAGAGCAGTGGACATGGTGCATGGTCATCACTGTTTTCATCTTCACAGCTGTCCTCAGGGACAGAGCTTGCTGCTGGTTCCCAGGAGACCAGAGAGCACATGCATCAGCTGCCAACCAGAGGCATCAACAAGGCTCAGAGCTCATGGTAGCAGGTGCCTCATCCAAGGGTTCCAGTTTCCGGGAACCTGAGTCAGCAGGTGTTTTAATATTTCCACAGTGAGAGGCATGGCTGTGCCTCAGAAGTCGCAGTGGCCAGTCCTACAGTGGCCAACCTCACGGAGCCTTCAGGACCAGCCAGGCCCTGGATGGGTTGTAGAGCAGAGCCATGACACGACCCCCTGGTAATCGCCTGGTACTTTCTCTTTATGCTCCTCTCCACACCCTCCTCAGAATTGGGGCGACCATGTGACAGCAGGTGAGTGGACGTGAAGAGCCATGTCATAGAGCAGCCCTACACAGGCACTGTAGCCACTAAACCTGCTGCGCTGAGTTGGCCTCCCTGGTGTCCACAGTTCATCCACTGATAAAGGAAACCAGAAGTCAACGTTGACGTGATAACACTGGGACTGAGATTGTGCTATTGTTGCCACAGCCAGTGCAACAATTCCTCCTGGTACATGTGCACGTGTGTGTGTGTTTGTGTGTGTGTGTGTCTGTCCATGCGTTCCTACAGAGGATGTATAGATCAATGTGTCATTCTGGGAAGGCTTCAGACATGAGCCAGCAGCTGATGCGAAGTTCAAGGGATCAGCCCAAATTTTTCCTACATTCAGCATCTTCCTTCCTCGCCCGAGCCATACTTACCTCCTGATATGACGTTTCGCTCGTTTTGCTTGTCTGCAGCGTCTTGTGGGATGAATGTTCTACTGCTCTTAGGGTCCCAAAGTCTCTGTCCTGCCCAGTCTCCTAGACCACACTTCAACCCAAGAAACAATGTCCCAACAGCCATCAGATTCAGAAAATGGAAAGTCGAATTGTGCCTAGACAGTATCACAGTGCTACTGTGTTGTCAACTTGAACGTGGCCTTAAAAAAGCAAGTCAGAGAATCTGTTTACTCCTGGCCATCCATGGCCTTTGTTCCTGCTGTTTCATTTGGCTTTTGATGCTGGGGATGGAGCCAGGAGCCTGAGCATCAAGGCCTGAGCTCTACTGGTGACCTGTCCATGTTGTCCCTCTGTTCATCGGGCCACCACCTCCTTCCGCTCCTGTGACTCCACAGAGGAAAGCAAAGGCTGAAAAGACATGAAATCTCTCCTCCCTAGTGACAGGCCACAGGAACTGCAGTGCGCCTGGTGTCATGGGATCCCACTGTAGCCATAGAGAAGTTCTGACTTCCCTCTGAGCTCTGGTGTCTGAGATGCTGACCCGTGTGTCACAGACTGAGCAGTCAGGGGACGGGCCATCCAGGGGCTCCTGGGACTCTCAGGCTGCTTGAAGAGGGAGCCTGCAAACAGGGCAGAGTGGGGCCGAGCACTGTTCACTAACCTACCTCCGGACTCCTCCGTGAGCTTCTCAGGACCAGCAACAGCCACCAAAGCCAGAGCCCAGCACTGCAGCTTGGCCTTTGGGGGAAAAGGCGGTGCAGGACACAAGGAATGAGCCAGGGGAACACTCTGTATGTTGCCAAGTGCGGTCACCGCGCCCAGGAGTCCCGTGTGTGAATCCCAAAGAAGCAGGTGGCCTTGGAAAGGGAGCAAGCAGCTGAGTTGGTGACGGTCTCCCCAGAAATTCACCTGAGCAATAGCCTTCCCTGCCTGCCTGCATTTGATTCGGGCTTGACACTGGCTCCCCTGTTCTCGGGCTCCCACAGTTTGGAAGTCATTCCTCTGGGGAAGTGAGTTTCAGGCTAGATGAGGAGGTGCGAACAGGTGCTGGGTGCGGGCACGGTGGGAGCAACCCTGGCTCCGTCCTGGTCCTCCCACCCTGCAGCCTCAGCAGGGAGAGCGCCTGTGGCTCTCCTGGGTCTGGAGGCCAGAATGTGACAGGCAGGCAGGGAGGCCCCTGGGGGTGACTGTGGTAAAGAAATCGATGCAGGTGGCCAAGGGAACGAGTGAGGGGAGGGACAGCGGGTGCAGGAGAGCTCCCGGGGTTTCCCGCCTCTGAGGGGCTGCGGGCTGCACAGGCTCTGCATAAGCTGGGCCACGTTTCCAGGCTCCGTCTCGGCTCTCACAGCAGACAGAGTCCCCGCAGCTGCTGCAGGGGTGGAGCGGGCCAGGGAGGGGCCAGGTTTGCCCCCACCTGCCCGCGCACCAAGCACTAGACAGGTCCTGCTGCGGTGTCAGCTGTCAGTCGCCAGGAAGAAAGGATCACTTATGAGGACTGAAGTTAGATGGTGCTGCAGACATGGGGGAGAGACAGAGAGAGACAGAAGAGACAGAGAGGAAAGAAAGAGGGAGGGAGAGAGGGAGGAGAGAAGAGAGAGGGTAACACTAGATGTTTCTGCAGGCATGAGAGGACAGAGAGAAGAGAGGGTTGAGTGAGAAAGAGGAAGAGCATGTGTGGAGAGAGAGGGGAGAGGGGGGGAGAGAGAGAGGATGAGAGTAAATGAATAAAGGAGGGTTGCTCCAGGAATGGAAAGAGAGTGAACTGTAAGAAAATGCTGGAAGTGAAAGGCACGACTTAGCAGAGTTGAGTGGGAGGGAGGCAGAGCTGGACACAGAGCTTAGAGGCGCACCTGAGGCAGCTCAGAGCCGGACAGGAGCAGTGAGGAGAGACACTGCCAGGACCACAGCCAGGGATTTCTCGGAGGACGGTTGCTGCCACGCTGACGGCCTTCTCGGAGGCTTCTGCAGTCCGGGCACCTTCCTCTCTGCCTCAGTGCCTGCTGTATCTGGCCCCGCACTGCTCCCAGCAGGTCGCCTCACCTGCCTGTTCCGGAAAGGCTGCAGCAACCGAGAGTGCAGAGGAGCTTAGGGGGAGCCCCAGGCAGCTTCCCCCAGAGACCCTGAAAGAACCTGTGTACATGCACCTGCGCCCACACTCACACACTTTCACTCTCACTCACACAAACTACACTCACATATTTCAATACATACTACGACACTCACACACACTCATGCTCACTCACACTCACGCTCACTCACACACTCACACACACTAACAGAATCACTCACACACACTAACAGACTCACACTCACACACTCACACACTCACACACACTAACAGACTCACTCACACTCACCCTCACACACTCACTCGAACTCACACACATGCACACTCACTCACACACTAACACATACTAACACACTCACACTAACACTCACACTCATGCTCACTCACACTCACTCACACATGCTAACTCACACACTCACACACTGACACACTGACACACTCATGCTCACTAACAGACTCACACTCATGCTCACTCACACACTCACGCTCACTCACACATGCTAACTCACTCACACACACTAACACACACACTCACGCTACTCACACACACTCACACATGCTAACTCACTCACACACACTAACACAGACACACACTCACGCTACTCACACTCACGCCACAGGCCCGCAGCAGGCTGCTCAGGGACGACGCGTGGCACCACCTCCTGAGGAACTCCTGCCCTTGGGACTCCTGAGCCCTCCTTTGCTGTGGAGCCTTCCTGGAGGAGGCAGCAGCGTCATGCCCCGCCGTGCCCGCTGGTCTCGGAGATGCTGCCACACGCCCCACGGGCCGCGAGCCCTCAACCTCATCCTCTTCAGACCCTGCGAGACTCCCGAGGCCTCCCGCGGCCGCGCTGCTGCTTCCCGGAGCTCCCGCCCGCCCCGCAGCGCCACCTGCAGGCCCCGGGCGGCCCCGCAGCGCCACTAGAGCCCCGGCGGCCCGCAGCGCCACCTGCAGGCCCCGGGCGCCCCGCAGCGCCACTAGAGCCCCGGCGGCCCCGCAGCGCCACCTGCAGGCCCCGGCGGCCCCGCAGCGCCACTAGAGCCCCGGCGGCCCCGCAGCGCCACCTGCAGGCCCCGGCGGCCCCGCAGCACCACTAGAGCCCCAGCGGCCCCACAGCGCCACCTGCAGGCCCAGGGCGGCCCCGCAGCGCCACTAGAGCCCCGGCGGCCCCGCAGCGCCACCTGCAGGCCCCGGGCGGCCCCGCAGCGCCACTAGAGCCCCGGGCGGCCCCGCAGCTCCCGGAGACCAACGAGCCTCCGCCGGCCGCAGCCCGGGCTCGGACGGGGAAAGCGACGGGGAAAGCGTTTCTCTCCCGCCTGGGTCCCACCTGCCTGTGCCGCCGCCTCGGCTCTGGGAGCCCAGACCCGGGAACAGCTGCCGTCCTGGGACACCCCGGGACCCGCGGACATCGGGCTCGTGGGGTCCCGCTCTACCGGGAGCCCAACGCGGGCAGCAGTTCCCGAGCGGGTCGCGGCGGCATCTGAGACGCGGCACCCGGCGCTCGGCAGCAGACGCGGAAAATCCGTCCGGGGTCCCTGAGCCCCCCAGCTGCCCGCGCCCGGCCTCACGGTCGCCCCCGCGACCCCCGCGACCCCCGCAGGGCTAGTGCTGCAAGGGGAGAGGGGCCGCAGCGTGAGATTAAGGACTAAAAGCGCGATCTCGGGTCAGTTGCACGTCGGAGGGCGAGCGGTCCGCCCCGAGTCCGAGGCGCTGCTGCCCCCTGCCGGCCGGCGGCCGCTAAGCGCGGCGCAGAGGCGGGTCGGGTTCCGGGCCGCGCTCGCCTGTCAATCACCCGTCCAGAGCCGTCCGCTGCAGCCGCGCTGACGCCCGCAGGACTGCGGGAAAGAGATTCTAACCATGAGCGCGACCGTACGCCTCGAGTGGACCTGGTGCTGTATTTAAATCGCCTAATTGAGCAGTGAGATGCAGCCAGGAGAGAGAACTGGGCTAAATCTGAGACGATCCTTTACATTTTTAATCTTCCATTTCTCCTCTCTGCCCTAGTGTGATCCATAAACGCGCACTTTGCATTTGGACACTAACGTCACTTGGCCAGAGCCCAGGACACGTGGTGGGCAGCTCTGTGACGCACGGTCTGGCCAGCCTTCGCAGCAAAGGGCTTCTTCACACACCCCCTCCCTCTGCAGTCTCCAAAGGGCTGGAAATAAAGTCGAGACCCATTTGGAATCATTTTTCCTCCTAAATTGATTCTGTGTTTGATTTCTCCCGGGAGAATGACGGCTCTGGGTTGAGATGAGATTTCTGACATGCATTAAGCTCATTTGGATGGTGAAAAAATGCAAGACCAGGAAGACGATTGGGGACTGGATACGCTGCGTGGGGGGGGGGAAATGGAGAAATTGATAGAGCCCGCTGGCAGCCCCATCCCCACGGAGCAGGACGGCTGTGGCGGGGAGCCGGGGTTGCCAGAGGGCAGTTGTGCTGTGCATGCGGGCAGCCCCTATCGGGTGGGCACCTTGGCCTCGCTGCCTGAGAGGTGGAAGTGGGTGATGGCCGCGTGGGAACATGATCCCTTGCTGCCTGAGCTTCTGGGGAAAGGAAAGGACGTATTTGGGGGCATTCAAAGGCAGGCACGGATTTTTAGCTCGTTATTTTAACAAAGTTGTTCATGATACTCTGTTGCAGACATTCAATATCCAACACAATCCCACCACCATTGCACCTTCCCACCACCATTGTCTCCAATTTTTCCAACCACCCTCAATAACATACTGCATCACTTGATCACTAAGATCTTTGCTTGTTATAGATAATTTGCTACAGATGATTGAGATTTGTTTCCTTAGAAGAGAGTTAGTGGAGTTGTCTCACCACGGAGACAGTAAGCCCTTGTGCAAGAAATTAGTCATACCTTATGCTGTCACAGGACAAGCAGTGTGCGTTTGTATTCTGTTAAAAGAGATGGTTGCCTTCTACATCACACCCCATTGAACGTGGTGTGCCCATAAGCACGGGAATTTGAAGGTGAGACCACTCAGAGATTCTACCGTGCAGGGTCACAGAAACAGCACGTTTTCCGCTGTCTGGAAGAGAAGCAAGCCCCAGGCTCCTGGGGAAATGATGGTTTGAAGTTTATAAATACCTTGAGGTCAAATCTTCCTCCTTTCCAGGATCACCACGCGAGTCGACACAAGCTACTTAGCTCAAGTCTTTCTTTGCTTTGTTTCTTTATCCAAGTTGTAATTCCCTGGATTATTGGCCAATGAATATTCATATTAGAACAGAATAAATATATTATTTCTGTGTCATCCTAAAAAATCCTTTAAGTAAACCATAGGGGGAAAACAGATCTCTGAAACGAAATCTGTGTCATGGAGCAAGAGGCTCTTAATTGGTTCTGGACGAAGGTGCCCCTTAGGTCTCTGACGCCCAGAGTCTCCTTGACCACCTGCCCAGACCTGCTGAGTCCCGTCCTTGGCAGTGTAGGAACTGGACACAATGTCCCGAGAAAGCAGCCAGGGGCACTGGCGGGAGCCATGTCTGGTGGCCACACACTTAGCGGTAAGTGGACTAGAATGAACTAGCAAAAGCTCCCGGCTCCTCTGCACAGCTCTCTCCAGGGTCAGAAGAAACAGCAGCTTTTCTAAATGACCAGGAGGTCCAGCAAGGCGCAGGTGGAGCTACCTGGAAGCTTGTGTGAAACCCTGTAGAGAGTCATTGATAAAATAGTCAAGACTCCGTGCACCAAGCTGGAATGTTACACACTCTGTAGGCCCTCCTGAACCCGCTATTTCTCTCCAGCACCCTCTGGACTTCTAAGGTCTAAACATGTTCAATGGGATCCCACAGATGAGGAGAGAGCACCATTGCATAAAGACCCCACCCTTTCCTCACCATTGCGCAAAGACCTCACCCCCTCCTCACCATTGCGCAAAGACCCCACCCTCTCCACACCGTTGTGCAAAGACCCCGCTCTTCCCACCATTGTGCAAAGACCCTACCTTCTCCCCACCATTGTGCAAAGACCCCCGCCCTCTCCACTTCTCTTCACATACAGTACCTGACCAGAGCTTACCTGACCCTGAGGCCCAGTACCTGACCAGAGCTTAACTTGCTGGATGCTTCTAGAACACACCAAATCTGGAGCATGAAGGTGCCTGCCAAGGCTCATTGCCAAGAAACTGGCCCTACTCTGATGGGGCGGGGGGCTTTCCCGTCTCCCCTGTCCATAAGTCCACCTGACAGCGCCAATGTAGTGACGGGGAAGGATGCTGCAAGGGCAGGAAGTGCATGAGGACCCCTGGACAGAGCAAGGGGCACAGAATGAGGACACAGGAGGAAACCTTGGCTTCATGCCCTAGCTGCCACAAACAATAATCCCAACCCCTCCTGGGAAAATCCATGTAACCTGCACATAGAGGACAGTCTTCCTGTGACTGGAAACACCCCGTCCAGCTGACAGCAGCAGCAACACAACCACAGTGTCTCAGAGACAGACACTGTCTCGGGAGACCAGCCAAGAGCCAGTCAGACAAGCCATGAGGAGATTTGTGGGTGCCTTCAGCTGGGAGTTCAAAATAACCATGATTCATAAGTGAAAGCCGCCAACAGAGCAGTTAGCAACTTGTAAGAGCACTGGGTGATGTATGCTGGGAGGGAAACTAGGAAAATCACATGGAAAAGCTGGAGATTCATCCTTCCAAGAGCGAAGAAGAAACGCCTTGATGGTCTCCTCAGGACACCGGACACAGACAGAGATCAGCAAAATGAAAGTCAACTAAAACGTCTAGAAATGAAACAAAAACAGACAAAACGAAGAGCGATGCAGAACAGAACGGCCTTGCTGTGAAGGCAACAATGCACATACCAGCAACACTTGGGGCAAAGGAAAGGAAAATAAATCATTAGGACCAAAAATATTGGAAAATTAATAGAAGACAGCACAATGAAAATTTAAAAAACTCAGAGAGGAACACTGTATATAACACTGATTATATATATATATATATATATGTATACGTATATAATATATTATATTATAGTAATTCTGTTACTTTCTAAGATATCCTTGAAGAACTTGCCTCAAATTTTGATGAACTGTGCTTTTTCATTTCTGCTGAGCTTAAATATTTTAAAGTTACCTTTAAGATGACTTCTTTTATTTATATATATTTAAGAACAAATTTCATTTTATCTCCATGTTTGTTCAATTTTTCTGGGCATAATTATTGCTATTTTAATATATTACTTGCTTTATTATTGATTTCTAGTTTAATCTGACAGTCTGAAAGAATACCTTCCATGGTACTACATTTGGTGAGATGCATTGTTACCTGAGAAGTCCCCTCTCTCGGTGAATCTTCTGTGTGGCCTTGAGAGGAGCTTGGGGCCTGCTACTGTTGGATGAAGTGATCCATAATGTGCGTTGGATGACGGATGCTGCTCTCAGGTCTATTACAGTCTCACTAATTTTCTGTCTGCTGACTCCATCCCTGGCACAGTTCTGTAGGATTACTCAGCTGCAATAGTGGATCCACCTATTTTTTTTTTTTTTTTTAAATTTTGAACTGATCTACTGTCTGTTTAGTTCTATTTTGCTAAAATAACACTCTTTCACATGAACTACTTTACATGAATGTATGGCTTGGTACCCATAAGTATGCTTCAGGGTGCAAATTCATGTACCCTGAATATACTAGCATGCACTAGTATATTCTAGTAAGTCAAGTGATCAAGTGATACTATCACAGCATATACTCCAAAGTATATAACCACAACCAAATTCTATCCTCCACCAGAGTCCTCTGAGCCCTATTGACCTTTAACTTCTCCCTCTGAGCCCTGTTGGACTTTGACCTCGCCCCACCCTAGCAGATAAAATTCACAGGTTTGTTTTGGGTTGGTTTGTCCCTGTCCCGGAAGTGCTTCTCTGTGCCTGCCCCGGAAGTGCTTCTCTGTACTCTCCTGTACTCAGTGCCACCACCTGGATCCTCCTGTTTTCACTTAGCAGAACGGCCTTAGTGCCATCCGTGCTGTCACATAAGCAAGGCTTCTTCCTGTCCTACAGCTGAGGCGTATTCTACCCGGCACATCTACCATGCTTCCCTATCAACTCCTCTGGTGTGGCATTTGGGTTGTTTCCAGATATTTGGTATTACAATATTTAATATTTAAATTAATCTTGATCAGTATTAAGCATTAATATTACTCCCATGCTGTAATGAGCATGGAAGTGCACATGTCTTTCTGAATTAATGTTTTTCATTCTTTGTTTAGATACCTACGCATGGAATTTCTAGTATATTTGTAATATTTTGAGAAATCCCCAAATTTTTTTCTGTATGTGTTGAACCATTTTATATTACCCTCAACAGTGTCTGAAGGTTTTGAGTTCTCCACATTCCTGCTGAGACCCTGTGCTTCTGATATTTTAACCTGGACCATTTCAGAGCTTGGTTTTGCCAGTGTTCATCACTCTCATTGCTGTTGCATTTCCACGTAAAACAAATGCTAATGAGCACTCTTTCATGTAATTGCTGGCCATGTCTATGTCTTTTTTGAGAAATGACTGGTTTTTCTCCCCATCTTTTCTTAAGTTTTTTTTTGTGGTTGCTTATTTTTATGGATGCTTCATATATCTTTGACACTAGCTCTCTACCAGATGTATTGTATGCTTTTACTTACATTTAGGATATATTGTATGTATTTACTTACATTTAGTAAGATGTATTTTTATTTAATGATTTTTTCATGGTGTAGAAGCTTTTTCTTTTGATGTAAAATTATTTGTTTATTTTTGCTTTTGTTTCCCTTGTCGCCCTTGCATTTAACCCTGAAAACATAACAGAAACCAATATCACAGAGGCTTCCTGACTCTGTTTTATTAAATGAATTTTATGGTTTGGGGTCTAACCTACTGATGTTTAATCCAATTTTGTTAACTTCTGTGACACTTATTTTGGTGCTATTACTAAGGACTTGAGCATTATGGATTGTTGAATGATCTCTTCATTATATGATCCTGTTCTTTATATCTGATCATTTTCATTGCTCCAAAGTTTCCTTTATTTGAAGTTGATGCAACTGTCCGTTTGTCTTCTGATTGTTATTAGTGTGATATTTGCTTCTCCATATCTTTTAGAGTTATTTTATCTAGGTCCTGTGTTTTGTGTTTTGAATCCAATCTGGAAGTACTTGGTGTGTATGTGTGTGTGTGTGTGTGTGTGTGTGTGTGCATGCATGAGTGCGTGTTTTAAAAATATCATTAACAGAGCTGGGGACATAGTACAGAGGTTGAATACAGAGGCTAAACTTTGCATGTGGCAGATTCATGTTCAGTCCCTGGTACCAAAATGGATCCCTGAACACCACTGGGAATGGTCCTTGAGTACAGAATCGATCCAGAATTAAGATCTGAACACCAATTTGATACATATAATTTAAAAGTTATTTTTTAAAAATCATTTTTGGGGAATTTTGGGCTATACCCAGAAGTTCATAGGAGCCATTTCTGACTCTGTGTTCATGTGTGATGCTTGATGATGTTCATAGGACCATGCGTGGTATTGCATGATATTTGACGGTACTCAGAGGACCATATGTGGTGTTGCATGATATCTGACAGTACTTAGAGGACCATATGTGGTGTTGCATGATATCTGACGGTACTCAGAGGACCATACATGGTATTGCATGATATCTGACGGTACTTAGAGGACCATACGTGGTGCTGCATGATGTCTTGTGGTACTCGGAGGATGATATGTGGTGCTGCGTGATGTCTGACAGTATTCAGAGAACCATATGTTGTGCTGTGTGATGTCTGATGGTACTCCATGATGTCTGATGGTACTCAGAGGACCATATGTGGTGCTGCATGATGTCTTGTGGTACTTGGAGGATAATATGTGGTGCTGCGTGATGTCTGACAGTATTCAGAGGACCATATGTTGTGCTGTGTGATGTCTGATGGTACTCAGAGGACCATATGTGGCACTCCATGATGTCTGATGGTACTCAGAGGACCATATATGGTGCCAGGAATCAAACCAGGGTGATGAGCCAAGGGTCACCATCATACCTGTACCTCATCTCCTGCACTGACTCTCCAAGCTTATAAACAGACTTTAGAATACTTTGAGATCACCCTAGTATTTGTGATTAGTATTCACAACGAATCAGGTGACTTGCAAATAACACTGTGCTTCCTTATGGTTAGTGAATATCTTAAACGTACATTTGTAATTCCTCCTTCCTACTCCTGATAACATTTTTATCACTCACTTTACTATGTATAAACTATACAACATACATTATTGCCATTGTTATTTTGAATAATCTTTTAAGTCAATTAGGAATTAAAGGAAGTTGTCAATTTCCCTATGTTCTCTTATTGCTTGTTTTTTGGGGGTTGCACACTGGCTGGGCTCAGATCTTGCTTCTGACTATGCCCAGGGGTCACTCCAGCATGGCTTCGAGGAACCACATGTAATGCTGGAATCTGACCCAGGACGGCAGCATGCAAGGAAAGTGTAGCGTTATTATATATGTTATAGTAATATAATATGTACAATTTAGGTAAGTAATACCAAAAAGATGTTAATGTCTCAAAGAGGTCAGAATGGTCATAGTTATATTAGACAACATATTTACCCATTTTTATAATGGTTATGAGAAACAAGGATGGACATTATTTAATGAGGAATGTAACTATGTATCAAGAATCTTTACACTCATAAATGTGCACCAGAAGTACGAACATTAAAAGCTAATGAGAGACCTATGAAGCATTTCAACAGCAACTTACTAGAAGTAGGAGATAATAATAACACCACCTCCCCCCCAAAACACATCCCATACACACACACCACAACTATTGGATAGGTGTAAATTAACATGGAAAAATAATCAATAAGGCAACAGCTTTGATCATTTTTGTTTTATTTTGCATGAAGGTAGGAGCTCAACCACATGGGCCAGGGCTACTGTGTTCAGAGGATCCTTTTGGCAGCACTCGTAGAATCTTACACGATGCTGTGACTCAAACCAAGGTCAGCTGCATATAGCAAAAGGAACTTAACACCTATCCCATCTCTCCAGGCCCCAGGAAGGAAAGTTTAGCCTTATAGGGAGAAATGGCAGAGCTGGGCCATTTATCTATAAGTATAGAACTCACTTCCACAAAAATAAAAAGCAAGTATAAATTATTCTCCCACTCACCTGGGACATTCTCTAGAAAACAAAACACACTTACCGGAACAACAACAACAAAATAGATAACTCCATAAAATCAAGAATACATAAATCACCTAAACTATCTTCTCTTCATTTTTTCCCACTTTGGTTGGGTCTCCATGCTTTACAATACTGTTAAGGAAACTTTCATGCTGGCAACAGTGCCACACCCACTATCAACTCTGAAATGAACAGTCACTCCTCCAAATGCCAGGGACTCCTCCCATCTCCCCTCCCACAGCTGTCCTCCAGTGTCTGTTCTGTAGACCATCTCTCCAGTTCTGTTGCCTTCGGCCATTTATCGCTCCCTTATAATTATTCTTTGATACAGAAAATCCTTACTTACTTTTGTTCAATTTGCAAGTATTTGAGATTTTTCCTACATTTCTGTGTGCAACTAATTTCTGTTCATAAAACATCAGGGTGGAAGAATAGTTGATGCCATCTTCTGGATTTTACAGAGAAGTATTTTGTGACCCAACATGTGGTCAGTTTTTTTAATATTTTTTATTATACCACCGTGAGACATACAATTACAAAGGTGTTCATAATTGGTTCTTGGTAATACAGTATACAAGCACCCATCCCTCCACCAGTGCACCATTTCCACCACCAATGTACCCCCACCCCCTCCGCCCACCCCCCAGGCTGCCTCAATAGCAGGTAGCCCCTTTTGCTCTCTTTCTCTCTCTGTCTCTTTCTCTCTGTCTCTGCATCTCTCTCCCTCTTCTTTTTACACATTGTGGCTAGCCCTGCAGATATTTAGAGTTTATCACTTAAGTCTCTTTGTGTATATTCAATGGTGAGTTTTAGTGTTTTACTAAGTGTGAGAAATGGTACTGTGGTCAGTTTTGAACTGGTCCACGTGCACTGGGGAAAAATGTGGGCTCAACTTTGTGGGGTGATGGATGTTGGGACTGGGCGGGGTCCCCCAATGATATCAGGGTCAGTCAGATTCCCAGGTCACACTTGGAACTGGCAACTGTCCCTTCAGATCAATGAACAAAAGTCACAGGTCCAGTTTAGGTGATCCAAATCTTTACTTCTCCCAACTTTACTCCACACTAACTGATCTGGACACCCTGCCACCATCAATCGCACCGGCTGACTGACTCACACTGACCATGTGCTCCCCCAACCATGTGCAGCCCACCATGTGCTCACTCCACCATGTACTCATTCACACACTTGTGTTTTCTCCCCCATCCTGCTAGAAACTCATCACCACTTCCTAGGTTGGAGGCATGGGTGATCATAGGTCAAATTCCCAGGGGCCCCATCCCTGTGACCCAAACTTATGAAATGCTAATGCAGATCACTGATCTCCTCCCAAGCTAATAAACAATAATCATTTCAATATTTTATCTGGTTTTCTCATATAAACACAGTAAAGGGGACAGGACAGGCATGACAACCACACCCGAGATTAGATGTGTAGGATGAACTTTCATGGGGAGATCACGTCATGTGATCCAAACTGTGTTCCTTATACCAGATTGATCATGCCTCCCCGTCAGGGTCCTGTCTCCAACAACACACAGCCTTCCTCTGCTCCAAGGCAAGTCTAAATGCTCTGTTCTGCTTCATTCACGCTGCAAGGCCATTCAGCTTGTCTTAGGTGAGACAGGCTATTCTGACCTTCGCTCTAGGGTTTATTCTAAGAGTAGTTCTATTTCATAGCCAGGGTGGACTCTCTTCCTGGTACCATCCAGTCCCTTGAGGAGCATGAGTGAGGAATTAGATCTGATCTAAATGGTACTGGGGATTATAGTTAGAAAATATGATGGGTGTCCAGGAGCAATCAACTCAGAGTCAAACTAACTCACAAATACCTGTCCCCACACCCCTTTGTGTTTATACAAAAGCTAAATCTTTTTGGCCTAAACATTTGGCACAAACATGACAGATATATCAGATTGGCTGACAGGAAGGGAGAAAAACTATCCCTCATCAGCAATGCAAAAATCCAGGGCTAACAGATGGGGTGTAACCCAACAGTGTGTGTGTGTGTGTGCGTGCGCACATACACATTAGACTCATTTCTCCCATTTTTTCCTTCCAGGTCAAGTTTTTGCCTAGTTTATCTATTCAGCAGTGGCAGAAGTGTTAAAGTCCCCTACCTGTAGTTGCTGCTGTGTTGAAGGCCCGTACTGCCATTTTGTTGATGTGTTATATTCCCCTACTGACACTGTTGCTGTGTTAAAGTCTCCTATCACCATTGTTGCTGTGTTTGAGTCCCCTACTGCCATTGTGTTTTTTGTGTTCAAGTCCCCTATTGCCATTGTTGCTGTGTTAAAGTCCCCTACTGCCTTTCTGTTGATGTGTTGAAGTTTCCTATTACCATTGTGTTATTGTGTTATTGTGTTACCATGGTGTTAAAGTCCCCTATTGCCCTTGTTGCTGTGTTAAAGTCCCCTATTGCCATTGTTGTTGTGTTAAAAATCCCTATTGCCATTGTGTTGCTGTGTTAAAGCCTCTACTGCCATTGTGTTGCTGCCAATATCTTTCCTCATATCTATGAGCAGTTGTTTTAAATAGTTTTGATGGCTCATCATTTGGTGCATATATGTTTAGGAGTATTTTTCTCTGAATATTCATCCCTTGATTAGTAAGAGCGAACATCTCTGTATCATAGCATTTTTAAATCTTTTTGAAGTCTATGTTGCCTAATGTAGATATGGTCACCCCTAGTCTCTTTGATGGAGTTGTTTGTCTGTCATTAGTTTTAAAGCATTTGCCTTGAGCCTGTGTCTACCGTGGCTATTTAGGCTTGTCTCTTAGGCAGCAGATGGTTGGCTCCAGTTTTATGATCCGTCCTACCACTCTGTGTTAATTGGTGAGTTCAGCCCATTGAAGTGGAGTTTATTCCTTGAGAGGAAGGAACTTATTGCCATCATTTTGAAATAGTCATGAGTGTCTGTGAAATTTGTCTTATCTTTAAAGAAATCTCCTTTAAAGCTACTTCCAAAAT
Source organism: Cryptotis parvus (assembly GCA_021461705.1). Lineage (NCBI taxonomy): Eukaryota > Metazoa > Chordata > Mammalia > Eulipotyphla > Soricidae > Cryptotis > Cryptotis parvus. Next base: position 222,613 of record JAJIBD010000864.1, read on the forward strand.
TTATTTTGAGGCTATGAACTTAAGTCATTGTTTACCACAAAGTTGTATATAATTTCTTCAGTCTGAATATCTACACCGTGAGCTTTTTCATTACCTTTTCCTATTATATCCCACCATTTTTGCCTACCTGTAGAGTCTCATTTGATAGATCTGCTATCAGTCTTATGTGAGTTCTTTTGTATGTCAGTTTTTTTATCTACAGCTTTCAAATTTTCATCTCTGCCTTTGACTTTTGTCATTCTGATTACAGTGTACCTTGGAGGGTTTTTTTTTTTTTTTTTGCTTTTTTTGGGTCACACTCGGCAATGCTCAGAGGTATCTCCTGTCTCTGCACTCAGGAATTACTCCTGGTGGTGCTCGGGGGACCATATGGGATGCCGGGGATCGAACCCAGCCTGGCACAGGCCGTCCGCGTGCAAGGCATATGCCCTACCCGCTGGGCTATCGCTCCGGCCCCCTTTGGAGTTATTCTAATTGGGGATATTTTGGCTAGGACCCTTTGGGTCTCTTGAATCTGGGTGCCCCGCGCTCCTCAACTCTTGGAAAATTTTAACTGATTTATTGAATTAGTAGTTACTCATCAAATTCATTGTTTTATTCCTCAGAGATTCAAGTGATTTTATATTGTTCCTTGTAAACTGTGCTCGTTTATTTTCACACTTATTTCCACCTCCTGCAGTTTTCTAGAGGTTTCCTTCATCAAATCTCAGAGCTCACTGACTTTTTTCTTGGCTGCTGTTGTTCTAAAATATACTTTAAGGTTTTGTTTTTATTTTTCAATGTCTTCAGTTCTATCTCTCTAGTTCTATCCCTTCTAATTGTGGTTTTTTCATTTCTACGCTTACACTGTCCTGGTTTTATTGAATACCTGACTCATTGAACATCTTGATCTCATTATGCATCCTCTTCATGGGGTCTCTCAAGTTATTACCTGAGAGGTGTCAGAGCTGTTTGATCCTGACAGAGCCATCTTCCCTCATTGAGCCGGTGGGTTTCCATACTGCTTCCCCATCTTCTCTCAGTGAACTTGGCGTTGTTTCCCCAAACTTCACTCACTGAACTGCTGTTGCTTCCTCATCTTCACTCACTGAGCTGTGTTGCTTTCTCATGTGTCACAAAGTCACTGGGGTCCCTAACAGTATCAGGACAGAAGTTCTCTTCTATCTCCAAGACCACCAGCAACGGATGAAAACTCACAAGTCCAGTGCAGTTCCAAAAAGGCTTTTAATAGTAGAACAAGCTCTACCATCACAATCCAATACAATGGAAGACCTCGAGCTCTGGTCAGAACTTAGACCATACACGAAGGCCTAAGTCTCCCACCAAAGAGGATCCCACCAGAGAGAGTACCATCAAAGTGGATACAGTATCTCAACTCAGTCCCCTTATATATATAAAAGTAATCCTAACTTCAGGCAGGGTGCTGTCAACAAAGATCAACTAAACTGCTTCTAGAGTAGAGGAGTGTAGTAGAGTGGTCCCACACCCTACTACAGGTCTAAACAAATGATTACGCCACGGACGAATTCCTTCTTCCAAGAATATATCTTATGTCCAAACACTGGAGGGGGCTGGTATAAAGTAATACATCTTAATTTCATGGGCTTCATGTAATCTAGATGGTACCCATAAGGCCCTTCTTATTATCTGCACCAGATATTATCCGATCATCTGGTTCTCTTTATACTGAAAGGGTCATGCTCACCTACTTGAGGGAAAACTAGTATGACCCTCCCTATAATCTTAAAAAATAATCTCAACATAGCCAGGATGGCAGTCTCCTGATAAATTCTAACTGTCCCATGCTGGGACCAGTGGGTATAAAGAGGAACTGTGCCCAGTCTAGATAACAGAGAAGTCATAGTAGATATATAATGATAATTCAGAAGTTACTTGTTCAGAGTCAAGTTGACGTCTGTAATTGCCACACCCTCCATCAGTGTTTACACAGAAGAGATCTCATTAGTGTGTACCCTGACTTAGGGACATGTAAATAGCTTAAAGTTTAAGTAAATTAAACTGCAAAGACCCTGAGCTAACTAGACCTGTCATCCGACACCCATCTTAACTCACTGAGTTGGTGTTGCTTCCCCATATTCAGTCACTGACCTGCTGTTGCTCCTCATCTTCACTCACTGAGGTGCTGTTGCTTCACCATCTTCACTCACTGAGCTGAGTGACTTCCATGCTGTTTCTCCATTTTCTGCTGCGCTCTGCATGTGAATCTCTGTAGTTGGCCCCTATGAGGAGTTCTGTGAGGCATCAGATAGAGTTGCTCTTCTCTTTCCCTGCAGCCCTCTGCCAGAAACTTTCTTCCTGATTCTGGTTTGTGATTTGCAGCCTAATGTCAATTATGGGGCCACTTCTAGAGCCCTTTTGACTCTATTGCTTTTCTGGCAGTGATTTAAGGCCCTCTGGCTTCTTACCACCCCTGCTGCCTTTGTGAGGACTTTCTGTGGTCTATGGCTTAAAGATCAGAACAGGGAATCAATCAAGTAGGTTCTTGGCAGCAACCAGAACCAACCCACGTCTGTGGCTCACTGGAGAGTGGAGCTAGCAGAGGCTCTGGACTGTGGGGGCAGGGACAGCAGCCCACAGGGCTTTTAAAGTGAAACTTAATCATGAAAAAATGTGGCAAAAAACTAAGCAACTAGCTAAATAGCTTACTATTGAACAACAGCTGAGTCAAAGGTGAAATCAAACAATAAGTCTAAAGATGAAGTTTCCAGAATGGATGAGACACAGCAAAAACTGTTTTAAGAGGGACATTCATAAGATTATAAGTGTTTACCAGGACAAACAGAGGTCCCTCCAAATAATCTAAGTGCACATCTTACATTATTAGAGAAAGAACAACAAATGACCATCAAAGAAAGGACGGAAGAGATAACATAATTACTAGTTATGTTTTATGTTACAGATTATCACTTATTATCACTTACTAATTAATCTTTATTAATTAATCAGTGAGTCTTACCCGAGACAGCCTTGAGCAAGTGAAGACAGGAGAAGATGTGCCTGCACCCTCTCTGAGTGCAGACAGGGTGCTGAGTAAGACCCTGCTCCTCACCTGCACACCCCAGCTCTTCAACAAAGCACAGAAAAGAGCAAACTGTAAACTGCATTGTTGTAGAAGACCAGAGACACGTTTGCTGTGCAGTGCTCAGTACCACCAGACCTGCAATGATCTAAGGACACAATCCAGGGATTATCTGTCCCTATTTTTCACACTGAGCATACCCTGCAGTAATGGCAGAGATTATCTTTAAAGGATGGAAACAAGATCATTGGCATATGAAAGATAATGTTTCATCAGTTCCATTTCCTCGTGGATGAATTGATTTTCAATGGCCAAATTAGAACAAAAGAGAGAAACAAACTTAGGCATTAACTTGCTGGTCCCTGGAGATTGAAGGGCGCACAGTAGCAGCTGTTCTGTGTAGATGGTGGCCCGCTACGCCTGAGCAGCCTTTAGCCTGGTGTGCATTGAAGAAAAGACTTCCCCAGTGCTAAACCTAACAGAAACATCGGTTCTGTTGTCCGCTTTCAAGGGCTTCCTTACTTGATTTTGGTTTTGATAAGTAATGACCCTCACCCTTTTTTTTGGAATGGCTCTCTCAAGTGAGATCCTTTCTTTGGCGGGGCGCTTTTCTGGTAGGACCCTTTTGGTAGGGTTCTCTCTCTAGTGGGATCCTCTATGGTGGGAGACTTGGGCTTTCATGTATGGTCTAAGTTCTGACCAGAGCTAGAGTTCTTTCATTATATTAGATTGCAGTGCTAAAGCTTTTTGTACTATTAAAATCCTTTTTTGGAACTGCGCCGGACTCATGAGTTTTCATCCGTTCCCTGGTGGCCTTAGAGGTAGAAGAGATCTTCAGTCCTGATACTGTTGGGGACCCCAGCAGCTCCCCAACACCTTGGTAGTGGTTTTGTATTATTTTAACCATTTTTCCCAAACTTTTTTTTCTGTTTAACCCAAGAATCACAGATACACAGGACAGAGCTACTACCAGCTCTACCTGTGCTCAGCTGATCATGAGCCGCCCAGGAGGGAAGACGGGTTCCTAGCCCCACACCTGCCCTCCCAATAGAGCCTTGCAAGAAGTCAGAGGAACCCCAACACCATAAGTGCAGCCATTTTCAACATCCAGACTCCACAGGTCATTAGAGCTCCACCCAAGAGAAAAGCCGCTCTCTCCCCATTGTGGTACATCAGTAAATGCACGAGAAAGTATCCCACCCACATGGCAGCGCCTGGCAAGCTATCCACGTCATGTTTGATATGCCAAAAATAACCAGTAACAATTATACACCTTATTCCCATGACCTGAATGAATAGTTTGAGGCTCTTCGTGTTCCTGGAGAGAGCAGATGCCCTTGGGCTACACTAGCACAGGACAGGACGTATGGAGATGTTACTGGTGCCTGCTAGAGCAAATCGATGAACAACAGGAAGAGAAGTGAAACAAGTGATACAAGTGAATGACCCTCACAGAACAGAACACCCCACTCAAGGTTTTGATTCTGAAAAATCCCATAGTCTTAAATATCAAGTGATATGTTTTATTGCAGAATACTTCAGTTATAAATGGATGATAAAATCTTCAATAAAATAGAGCCTGATTGCTGTGCAGAGCACTTGGCAAAATCACTGTGGAGATCTCTAGAAACTCAACTGGACACAAAGAATATGGAATCAGGGCCCACTTTGGCAATAATATATTTGCTTTAATATTATTACTTTACTAATATACTTGCTCTCTCCTCTAAGCTTCCTTTCACCACCAAGAAATAGCTTCCTCTAGAGTTTTTTAGAAGCTGATGTGGGTTAGAGAAGGGGATGATCCCACTACAAATACAGAATTTAAACATATAAAGGAATTATTACTTATTTCCCCAGAAAATCTTAATGAAATTCAAAGCACAGAAGAGGTTCAGTGCAGGACTATCTAAAAGTAATGCCTTCAGTGGTCATATCTTTTGGTCATGTGGCAGTTTTCACATGGTCAGGGAGCAGTTTCCAGTAGATACCCAGTGAGGACACCCTTGGGGCCTTTATGATAATAATCCTGTGAGCACAGCTTAGAAGCTGAACCCCTGAGTGCTTAGTGAAGATGAATCTCTCAGCAGAGTAAGTAGAGACAACTTGCTCTACCTGGAAGCCCCAAGTGTCCTTTTTACACCTGTAGACACGACACATGGACAAGTATTGATCACTAGAGATAGTGCGCCTTTACAAATTTAATAGTATTGGCGTATGTATCTTTATCAACAAGATTTATCACAACACTTTGGAGCAAGTTTCTGTTAACTTTGAGAGTTATTCGAGTGGTCTTTCTTTTTCTCAACTGAGTAAGAGGAAAGAGGTCTTTAATAGGAAAACCTCACAGAAAGGATTTCAATTACTTGGCAATAGTTTGGAACTGGATGCATAGCTTCATATTTGTAAATAAAAGTCATTTAGGGGAGCTGAAGAGACAGTACAGAGGTAAGTTACTTGCCTGGAACAGAGCTGGTCAAAGGTCCATCCCCTGTATCAGATGTGGTCCCCATAGAAGTGCCAGGAATCATCCCTGAGAGAGTCTGTAGTAAGCCCTGAGCGCTGCCAAATGAACCCCTCCCAAAGAAAGCACTAGGCACAGTAAGTTCTAAAGCTATTAATAATTGATTTGCAGGCATACAGTGGCCCAGCTTCAATCCCACCCCAGTGTGCTCATTCTTTCACCAATGTCTCTAGAGTCCTTCCCGCCCCTCAGACCTCCTCCAAAACAGACACATTTCTAGGTTTAGTTATCATGGTTGGGTCCCAAGCTATAGTAGTGTTGACTGGAGTAGGTTTGATGTACACAGATATCTTCAGCCACAATCTTCCTGTCTATAAGATGGTGAACAAAATTGTTATTGCATGCTGTGGTAAAACATACTAAGTCAATGTAGGCTCTCTCTGAAAGCCTGCCCAGAATGGGTTACTGAGGCAGGTTCATCTGTCAGAATAGGAGCTTAGTCTAGAGATGGAGAGCTAGGGCTAAGGCAATCACCTTGCAGGGAGCTGCCCAGTGGACCTCCAGCCCCACCTCTGGTCAACACCACTGCATGTATTTCTTTTTTCCCTTTTTTCTTTTTGGGTCACATCCAGCAATGTTCAGGGGTTACTCCTGGCTCTGCACTCAGGAATTACGCCTGGCGGTGCTCAGGGAACCATATGGGATGCTGAGATCGAACCAGGGTTGGTTGCATGCAAGTCAAGCACCCTACCCACTGTACTATAGCTCTGGCCCCTGGAGGCATTTCTAAGTATAAACCAAGAGTAGCACCTGAGCACTGCAGGATGTGATGAAAAACACAGCCCCATCAAATAAACTTAGAGGATAATAGATTATAAAAGACACCCCTTCTTAAAATCTTCTCATGTCCAGAAGTTCGGATATAAGTCCTGTAGAAACATGTCAAAACGTCCCAGTCTGACCCCTCTCTTGGAGAGAAGCTTCATTTCTACCATATGATGGCAAACCTTATGATTCCAAGAGTTATTTTCTGGATGCTCCTTCCATAACGAATGGGAAGATAACATGAAACAAAGAGGAAAAATTCCCCTGGGCATCTGCTCCAAAACAGCAGCACTCAGGAGGAAGGCTTCCAAGTTGCCCAGGAGGTCCACTCCTTGGCTAAGGGCGTTCAGTTGTGAATGTTTGAAAAGTTCTTGCAGATTAGAAATGATTAAACTTGACCATCAGTAAATATGAACCACAGTAATTTGAATGGACATCAAGTAGCATTTATAAGTTTGAGTCTCTGAGCTCTTAAAAGCACTAAAATAAATGAATGAATTGATAAATAAAAAAATAAGCTTTTTGTGCCTACCTTGTCAGGAAGCTAGGAAACCTACTCATTAGTTTGAAAGCTGATAAGAAAAGCTAAAAACAAAAAAACAAACCCTTTATCTTGATTTTCTTCCACCAGCTTTATAACATCACAAGCAAACGTGATGAGAAGCTTTTCCTGATAGAAGTGCCCCAGCTAATTAATGAAGAATGAATAAATGAATAATAATCAGATTATCATCACTCAAAAACACCTTATGAAAGTGTAGACTGAGGTTATAAACATACTTAAAAACATTTCCCAACACAAAAGAAGCATCAGCTATGTTTACTGGTGGCAGAAAGCACACACCACCTAAGAAGCATTCTTGCTGATTCTGATAATAGATTAAATCTCTAGATCTGACTACACAGTCATGGGAAATTCAAGGAGCAATTGGCATATTAAAGGATTCTCAGGGATGCAATTAGCAACTTCCCCCAAGCCTACAGCAAAGATAAACCAGTTTCATCAATAAAGACTATCACAAAGGAAAACAATCATATATACATACTGGTTCTAAGAAACTTCAAGCCATATTTATAAATTCTCATGTCCTAATGCTATTTTGATTCTATTTCTAAAAGCAAAAATAAAATGAAGTTGTTGATCGCTGATACAATTATTAATACGCAAATTATTTATTTAGTTTTGTAACGTTCTGGTTATTGACTTGCAGAGTCCTTATCTTTTAAAGCTACGCACTGAAATATTTATGGATGAGACAAACTGATGGCTTGGCTTGCTTTAAAATTGTCTTGGCTATGGCAACAATGGGCTTGTATGTTCTTCAGACAGCATGCAGTTATTTGTAAGGAGATTCACTTTAGTGGAATGACTTTCTCTCTGCCATCATGTGCTTGAAGCTTTCCATCATGAAAAAATACTGCAGAGGGTTATGAGCCCCTTTAAAAATAAGCAAGAGGTCCATATATATATATTTGTAAAATATACACATGTAGTATATATGTGTATTACAGGGGCTAAGGTGCTTGCTCTGTATGCAGCAGGCCCCCTCCAGTCCCCAGGACCACAGATGGTTCTCTGAGCACCCAAGAAGTGATTTCTGAGCACAGGGACAAAGTAATCCCTGAGCATCACCACGTGTGGCCCCCAAACCAAGAAATTTATTTTTATAAAATTTTATAAAATTTAATATGACTTCATATGCCTATTAGTGATCCCTCGAGCTCATTTGTGGAAATGTTCATCCTTTTCCCATTCCTGGTTGGGGATGTCAATCCTTAGCATGAAAACTCCATGTTTAATGTTTTTAGAAGTTTCCCTCAGCAATGTCTCAGATTTCTAATTCCTCCCACTTCTGAATAGATCTTATTGCTGTTTATCTTTTTGAGGGCAGCCTCCTAAAAGCTATGGTGTGGTATCATATTGTGATTTTGATTTGCATTTTTAATGACTGCACCAGGCATATTTCCACCCACATATTGCTCTTTTGCATATCTTTAATGAAGTACTATCTACTACAATGTTTGGTCTAATTTTAAAAGTCCCAGTTGCCTTTTTGTTGTTGAGCTGTAAAAAATCTTATTCTGAATAAATTACTTAATACACATGTATGTATGTATGTATGTATGTATGTATGTATGTAAGTATGTATGTATATAAAATGTGTACATCATTTCTTCCAAGTGACAGATTTTTGTTTCTAATTTTTGTTTCTATTTTTTGGGCAACACCCAGAGAGCAGTGCTCAGGTCTTACTACCTGGCTCTGCTCTAGGGTCAACCCTGGCAGGCTTAGGGGACCATATGGAGTACCAGGAATCAAATACATGTCAGTTGCATGCAGGGCAAGTGCCATACTTGTATGATTTCTGCCTCCCCAGGGGCAGATTCTGTCTTGACTATCCTTATGGGATCCTCAAATATATTTTAAATTTGATAAAAATTCATTTTATATACTTTTTTTTTGCTTTTTGGGTCACACCCAGCGATGCTCAGGGGTTACTCCTGGCTCTGCACTCAGGAATTACTCCTGGTGGTGCTCGGGGGACCATATGGGATGCCGGGGATCGACCCCGGGCCGGCACAGGCCAGCAGCGTGCAAGGCAAACGCCCTATCCGCTGAGCTATCGCTCCGGCCCCCACCTTTTATATACTTTTATTGCTTATTCTTTTGTTGTCATATATAGAAAAATGCATAACCCAGTGAAATAAATGTCCATTCCTATGTTTTTCTCTAGCAGTTGTATTGGTTAGCTTTTACTTTTAGGTCTAAAATAAAATGCTAAGTAAGTTTTCATATAGATTTTGAGCTAGAAGTTTAACCTTATTCTATCTGTTCACTATCAAAATTCTAGCTCTTACACCATTTCATGAACAAAGTTCTCAAGGAATTATTTTACCCCTCATTAAGCTGAGTTAACCAAACAGGAAAGGGTTGCTCTAGACATCATATTTCATACTGCTGAGTTATATAGCTGGCTTGAGACGAACCAGGCTGTCTGGATTACTGTAGCATTTGCGTGAACTATGAAACCAGTGTGAGTTCTCTAACTTTGTTATCTCTCTTTGAGATTGCATTGGATATTTGTGTTCCCACATCATTTACATAGTTCTGTATGTGCACCTTTATATTTATACATAATGAGCACACTTGGCAGATGCTGAACAAGTATGGCTCTCGCTCCGAGACTCGAGCTCCTTTCCCATATTAATGCTCTCATTAACCATTCATTCATTGATTAACCCATTCATTCATTCATTCATTGCTTTTTGGGTCACACCTGGTGATGCTCAGGGGTTACTCCTGGCCCCACACTCAGGAAGCACTCCTGGTGGTGTTCAGGGGACCATATGGGATGCCAGGTGGGTTGAACCTGGGTCAGTTGATTGCAAGGCAAATGCTCTACCTGCTGTGCTATCATCTGCCCCCTCATTAACCTTTTAATAGAAGAATATGTATTATTATTATAATAGTACCTATTATATATTACTTATTATATCACGGGGCAGAGCTGCTACCAGCTCTCCCTGTACCCAGCAGCTCATGAGGCACCCAGGAGGGATGGTGGGTTCTAGCCCTGGCCCACCACCCCAGCAGAGCCTCACAACAAGCCAGATGACCCCCACTCCATGAGAGCTACCGTTTTCCACATCCGGACGTCCCCTCTCATCAGAACTCCACCCAGCAGAAGAGCCTATTACAGCCCAGCTTGCGCTGCTGCTAACGTGCAGTTCATCAATAAATGCTGAATTTAGAGGTGACTACAAGAGTATGCCACCCACGGCAGAGCCTGGCAAGCCTCCGTGTCGTATTTGATATGCCAAATACCAGTAATAATTATAGACCTCATTCCCATTACCTGATGTAATGGTTTGAAGCTCTTTATGTTCCTGGAGTAAGCAGATGCCCTTGGGCTCTACTAGCATGAGACAGGACATATGGAGATGTTACTGGTGCCCACTGAGCAAATCGATGATGAACAGGAAGACAGTGATACAGTGATATATAATAGTTTTCAAAAAGCATGTAAAATTTTGACAGGAATTAAATTGAACTTGTATTCCAGTTTTGGGTGAATCACCATCTTAAAAATATGAAGCACTTCTGGGCCTCTAGAATTAGTACAGAAGTTAAGGCACTTGCCTTGCACGTGGCAGACAGAGATTCTATCCCATACCACAGCACACCGTCCTTTGCACCCTGCCAGGAGTGAGCACAGAGTCAGGAGTTATCCCTTAGCACTTCCAGGAGTGGCCCCCCAAACAAAAAATACATATGAATTACTTTTGGTATATGAATATGATTTCTCTTCTCATCATTGTATCACTCTTCCTGTTCATCATTGATTTGCTCGAGCGGGCACCAGTAACATCTCCATATGACCTGTCTCATGCAAGTAGAGCCCAAGGGCACCTGCTTGCTCCAGGAACATAAAGAGGCCTCAAACCATTCCATCAAGTCATGGAATGAGTTCTATAATTGTTACTGGTATCTGGCATATCAAATACACACAGGTAGCTTGCCAGGCTCTGCCGTGCGGGTAGCATACTCTTGTAGTCATCTCTAAATTGAGCATTTGTTGATGAACTGCACGGCCGCTTGCGGCCCCGCGAGCTGGGTTGTGATAGGCTGGTCTGCTGGGTGGAGTTCTGATGAGGGGAAGTCCGGATGCGGAAAATGGAGGTCCTCATGGAGTGGGGGTCGTCTGGCTTGTTGTGAGGCTCTGCTGGGGTGGCGGGCCAGGGCTAGAACCTGCCATCCCCTCCCGGGCACCTCATGAGCGGCTGGGCACAGTGAGAGCCAGTAGCAGCTCTGCCCAATGTCTGTCTCTGGATCAGCATACCTGGGCCAGATTAAAAAAAGACTGCAGCAGTGTGGATCTCGATGAGCCGGGCTGTGATAGGCTGGTCTGCTGGGTGGAGTTCTGAAGTAGTCATGAGTCTCTTCTCATGTATGTCTTTAATTTCACTCCCCAATTTTGATAATTCTTAATCAATAGTTTCGTACTTATTGCATTAAATTTACTGTCAGTGATATTCTTACTCATACGCTGTTGTAAAATCACACAATTGTACACAATTCAACACAAAGCTGCTGTGTTGACTATGCTATTTGGGGCTATTGCAGACTGCCTGCTTGTCAATGGTCCCTATTTACCCTCTCCAGTGGCATCATTGTTCATGCTGCAATGTGCTAAAGGAGCAAAAGAAACCCTGAACACCTCAAGTCCTGGTGCGGGGTGACTCCTGGGTTCCCTTGTGAGAGAAGAGACAGCTGTGAGTGTTGCTCGGTGACGTCATGGGGAGTGGATCTGCTCCATGACCGCTTCCTAGAACACAGCCCTGTGCAGAAGCAGAGCACAAGGGAGACACTCCTGTCCCCAACTCATGCTCCCACTGAGCTGTCCTGCAGGGCATCTGCTGAGTGCCCAGTCTGGGAGCCAGCAGGTCGTGTGCTCCTGTCCCCAGGGCTTCTAATAACTGGCATCATCCCAGAAACCCAGGCCTATGTCTGGCACCTAATTTCTGTAGTTGCTCCCCAGTGCCATTGTGGTTTGGCAACAACCCAGTGAACCTGACTTGGTTCACTGGCTCTCATAGACAGTAAAGTGGGCAGTCAGTGGGCCCACAGATTGAAACCAAAGGAAGGAAAGTGCTGAATGTGACAATCGCCGCACCCAGGCCTCAGAAGGGCAATGGAGCCCTGAGCCTGGGTGGTCTGTGAAGGTGGTAAAGGCTGAAAAGGCAGGACTGGACAGTTCACCAGCCTGGAGAGGAGAGCAAGTTGAGATGCTGGGCGCCCAGAACAACCCCAGTAAGATAATCAAAGAGACCCGCACCAGAGCACACTATAATCCAAAGCAAATGTTATAGACAAGGACAAAATCTTAAAAGCAACAGGGACAAAGAGATATTAACCAGAAGGGTAGGGCCCTTCCTACAGGTAGTCAGCATGGGTGTAATCCACCCAGCATAGCAGGGAGTAATATCTGAGTGCAGAGCCAGGAGTAAGGCATGGTGCATCCCAGGTGGTCTCTGAGGAGGGGTTCGCTGGACAGTTGAAGAACAGGGAAGTTACCAGGAGCCACTTCTGAGCTCTCTGGACTGGCTGTCTGGACCGCGTGAGCCAGGCTGCTGCAGAGACCTGCCTGAGAATGAACACCAGTGCCCCCCACAGTGGGATGGACAGCAGTGCCAGGTACTGTGATCTCTCTTTTCTAAAGAAACTTCAAGCTTTTCGTTCTAGAAATAGATCATTTCCTGTTTCAAAGTAGTCATAGGTTAATGGATGTGTTTTACATATTTATCTACTAAAGCAGCAAAAATATACTCAAGAGTAATAACGGTCCTTTCCTCAAGTTTTAAACGTCATAAAATCTTTAAGTACAGTCTATAAATTACTCAAAGGATTAAAAATTGAAAAATATTTTTTAATTTTATATCCATGTATTTGCATTTTCTAAACCTTTCAGAGGAAGAATTAATTAGTTCATAAATATCAGTATGTTTATGTTTGTTAATTGAAATTAATATTATCACTTGTATCTCTTGTATCACTTGTCTTCCTATTGATCATCCATTTTGCTTGAGCGGGCACCAGTAACATCTCTGTAAGTCCTGTGGCAAGCCAGTGTAGCCCAAGGGCATCTGCTCACTCCAGGAACACAAAGAGCCTCAAACCATTCATTCAGGTCATGGAAACGAGGTCTATAATTGACTCAGCCAGCCCCTGGCCAAGTCTAACATAGCTCCTAGGGTTTGCTCACACATGCAGGGGGCCACACTGGCTGGATTTGGAGCAGGGATTTGCGCTCTTCTTCCATTCCTCCACCTCCATGTTGGGAGGTGTGGCTGCAACTCCCAACTACCACAGCCAGCAACACTGGAAGAGAGACACTCCAGATCCACAGCTGCTCCGCTAGGCCCCTCATGGAGCAGCCCATGGAGTTCCAGGGGATGGGAAATGGCTCAGTCAGCCCCTGGCCAAGTCCAACATAGCTCCTAGGGTTGGCTCATATGTTCAGGGGGCCTTGATGGCGGACTTGAAGCCGGGATTTGGGTTCCTACTCTATTCCTCCACCTCCATGTCAGCAGGTGTGGCTGCGACCTCCCTGCCACCACAGCCAGCAACACTGGAAGAGAGACACTCCAGAACCACAGCTGCGCTGTTGCACAGCCATGCAACACTATTATGCAATAATGGAAGTAGGACCAGGTCCTTCCCAGGATCTTTCACATTTATACACTATATACAGTGCTTGGCGGGATCTAGCCCTGGCAGGTCATCCCAGTAGAGCCCAGCTAGAAAGCCAGAGGAAGCCCACACCATGAGGGCAGTCATTCTCAACATTCGGACTCCACAGCTCCTCAGAACTCCACCCAAGAGAAAAGCCGATCTCTCCCCATTGCTGTTCATCAGTAAATGCACGAGATGAGAGTCTACTACTGAGAGTGTACCACTTACATGGCAGACCCTGGCAAGCTACCCGTGTTGTATTTGATATGCAAAAACCAGTAACAATTATAGACCTCATTATATTAATATTATACATTAATATTATATATGTATTTATTATATATTAATATATTTATGTATTAATAAGTATTCTGTTTATATTAATATTATATAGATAAGATGATATAGAGCTTACTGTATATATAAAAACAAGATCATTTTTCTTACTGTAGAAGAGAAATACAGTCAAGTGCTACAGTTTCCCCTAGACTTCCGTTTCATATGTTGGCACAACCAAATTTCTTCTTGTATTTCTCTGCATCTTTTGTCCTCTTGAGTCACAACCACGAGATAATGGATTGAAGATTGTGTTCAAATAAGGAATGATACCAATGTGTTAAATGACTTTATACTGGAAAAATGAAAAGCTGAGTCCTCTAGTGCTGTGGCTCGGGTCCACGGTGCCCAAGAGCACATTGTGGAGCCTGGATAGACAGCACATGAGGGGGTAAGTGCCTTCACACACTCTCCTTTTGCCAGAAGCTGCCATTTTCCAAAGCTACTACTGCTCTGAGGAAGAGGGTTCAGAACCAGTTTATATGACACGAACAAAAATATTAATTCCATTATTTTATAAAATATAATTATTTAAATCTAAAATATAAGTATTATAGAACACATGCACTTGGGTGGGAGCACAGCAATAGATCGATAAATACATTTTTAAAAAATTAAAAGAATAAAAGTGTTATATAGGTTGTCCACCATGTATTATTTTCCTGGATAATATCATATTCGTCACAGACAGAGATAAGCTCGTGCACATACAGGTGTTTGAAATGTTCATTGAAAATAGAAGTGGGCTTGATTATATGTTTATAAGCGTCCTAAGTGGTCCTATGGCATGAAGAGCATAACAGTCCTAATATTGCAACTTTGTATCCTTATCTAAGATCCTGAGTCTTGGACAATGTAAGGCAACAGTGAGGCAACTGGGGTATCAGCTCAACTGTAGATTCTTGAGTTCTTTCTGGAGCCAAATGTCTAACCTTTAAAGGAAATCATTCAGGTATTACTAAATGATTGTGTGAGAAAATTATCAGAAAGCTTATCAGAATTTATCATAAAAAATCTGAGAAAAGTCTGAAAGAATTTTACAAGAAAATGTAGAGAAAAGGGTTGCAACTTCATAGCTGGCAAATAAAAGCATTTCTAATTCTATTGTTGATTATTTGAAAAATTACTAAAAACAAAATAAATCATTATATATGATCCAGTCTTATTAATATTCATGACTACATATTTGCTAAATATACTGTCAAAAATGCATCACTACTCTTGCTAAAGTTAATTTTAGAATGTGCCTTAAATGTAGGGCTCAGGGAGGAAGGCACTGGCGGACGTGTCGGCATCCTGGAGACCTGAGTTGGACCCTGATGCCTCGTGGCCCAGCACCTGACCCAGGGTCTGAGCAGCTCCACAGCACTGGTCAAACCCGAGAGCAATAGGCCCCAAAAAGGGCTCAGATAGCACCAGGGTCTCAAGACCCACCAGGGAGTCCACCCCAAGTCCCCACAATATTCCCAAAATTTAGCAATCAGAAAAATGGGAAAAAATGAAAAAATAGTAGCAGGTTAAATCCATACATAAGGTTTAATGTTATCTAAATGTGTTTTCCAGTCAGCCTTTGTTTAAAACCTGACTTAATTACTGCAAATTTAGTTCCAAAATGGGATCTTTCTTTTGCTTCAGATATTGACACACATATATAGAAAGAGAAAATTCTCTATATAAAACGTTCAATGTTGTGAATAGACATGTTTAATTGGTGGATATTTGCTGGGATTAATCTTTTATAAATCAATCAGCTTTATTTATGAAATTCCTATTGGCTATGATCCCTTTTATTTGAACTTTGGAAGTGTAAAACATACATGAAATACCCATATACTGTAATTTCAGATATCTTTGGATCTAATGTAAAAGCAGTGAAGAAACTCTATTCACCAAAGGAAGGCACAGACACCTTAGCTCGATGCAGATGAGGGCTGCCGGGGTGCCATTGTGTTCTGGGTGGGGACAGAGACCCAGAGAAGTCTACACACCTGCACGATATGACTCAGTAATGGAAGATAGAACCTGAGCTCTGTTACTGCAAACTGAACAAAATACAGTACGACAGCAGTGCTGGATCTTCAAGCTTCTTGCAATATTCACATATAAAGTGTCCTGACACTCTTGCGATTTAACATAGAGCAAAGGTCTCATCAAACTGAAAGTCAATCTTAAAACAGTGAAGTGAAGACCAGGCACTATAAAACACCTCGGGCCTCCCTTGGGTGCATAATGAACTACTCAAAATAGAAGTAGACATTACCACAACACTAACACAGCAGTAATTCAATAATTCTTCACAAAAAGTGCTTTTTTGGATAACTGAGGACTGATGTTACACAAATAAGAGAAATTTCCGCCTTTTCCAGCTGCCACCCTAGAATTTCTCTAGCAGTTTCTTCATCATGCACTCAAGCGTGCTTGAGGCTCTACCATTGCGTGTGAGCAATAAACCATGTGGATAACATCACCGCCATGTTGTTTTGGGGTTTCCCTGAACAAGGTTCGACGACAGCAAGAATGGATATTAGACCACTTTCAACTGTGGCTCTCACAGAAGTTTCAATAAAAGATGCCAAAGGTAAACTAATTGCTCAAATTCCTATGCTAGTCAATTTTTAAGATCATGTGATGAATAGAACTCCTGCCTGCCAAAATCAGAAGTCAAATATTTATCCTAATTTCACATTTCAAACATTAGAAACACATCAGGCTACCCGTTCCACACCTTTACACAGTACTTGACCTCATTTGTGTGTGTGTTTGAACTGGAGCCTGCAGTCTGTTTTTACAATGACCTTATAAATATTGCAACACTTCACGAAGAAAGGAAAGACTAAAGGGAAGCTTGAAGCTAACCTCAACAAATGATTTAAAGTAAAGCAAAAAAAAAGAAGTATGCAAATGAAATTTCTGGACAAAAGCATCAACACCCATAGCAAAAGAAACCTGTGTTTTCTCAACATAGAATGACAAACATGCTACATCATGGGTGATGATGTTTCCTTGTTTACTGAGGTTCAGAAAAGCCAGTCCTGGAAGCCAGTTGAGGCCCAGCCCCAGCCCAATGAGGAGCCCTTCTAAATGGACCCTCGGGCTTTGGTTATCCAGGTGCAGGTCCAGCAACCACCAAGCCAGCATTCACGTTTTGCCATTGAGGGACTTCAGATAGAACAAAGGGTCGAGAACATGTTCACAGAAGGGAGGCTGGAGTTAGGTCCCAGCTACACAGGGTCCCCTAACATTGCTCTGGAGTAGCCCAAGCACCCCAGGGTGAACTCCCCCAAGCACAAAGCAAGTCTTCACCAGACTGAGCTTTCTCCAACTTTTGCCCTGGCCTAGCTGTGGTAGCCTTGTGTAGCTTCCACTTCAGTTCTCCGAAGAAAAGTCCTCAGTTCAAATAAGAGAACATGAGGTGAGTCCAGAGAGCATGTTGTGGGACCCAGCACAAACCCATGTCCCTACAAACAGGAATGGCACACTAGTGAGCATCTTGGCAGCTGCAGTCACATCCCAAAACCTGTCCCTGTGCCCAGATCATTGCGAGAGATCTGTCTGTACCAAGGACATTACTTCCAGGTGGCTCCAACGCAGTGAACATCAGGCGCAGTTGGGAAAGGCAGAGTTCTAGCTGCCCTGCAGGGCGCCTGACTCTCTCCAGCTCATCTTCACAGGCAGGAGTCACAGGGAAGAAGAAGGCAACCCAGCTTCGAAGCTACCTAGCCATCTCCCCAGTACAGCTTGTGGTTTTCAGAAATGGATTTCCCCAACACCAACTTCATTGAAATTCATAGATAAGCTACAAAGAGAAACACAAGCTATTTAGGAAACTTTAATTACTTAACCAAAGTAATAAAATATTTATGAGAAAAAAGAAACATTAGCAAGTCCATAAAGTAAACTAGCTGACAAATTAATTAGTGCTTAATAACAAGAAATTTCTATCAATTGCCAAAAGCCCTACAATTACTTTTGGAATAAACAGACATCTTTTGCAATTTCTGTAACTACTCTCAGTAACTTATTGTAGTTCATTACTCATAATTTTTACTTTGGAGTATACAATATGATTAGTAGCCTATCATATTAATTCTAATGGAAATTAAGTTTGTAACATGATTTTCCCATTTTAGTACTGACCTAGTAGCACAGGACTATGTAGAAAGAACAGCTAAGTGCAGAACTTAGCCGTTATATTAAATCAAGTGGATAAGGAATTAATAGTAAATCACTGTATCACTGTATCACTGATCTTGATGTATTGGGTTTGAACACCCTGTTTGGCTAGGGCTTCGATGACTGCTTCAGTTTCCACAGAATCAAAGGCTTCCTGTAAATCAATGACCGTGAGACAGAGCGGCATCTTGTACTCCCTACTCACCAGACTGAGCTTTCTCCAACTTTTGCCCTGGCCTGGCTGTGGTAGCCTTGTGTAGCTTCCACTTCAGTTCTCCGAAGAAAAGTCCTCAGTTCAAATAAGAGAACATGAGGTGAGTCCAGAGAGCATGTTGTAGGACCCAGCACAAACCCATGTCCCTACAAACAGGAATGGCACACCTCGATGAGCTTGGTTACTGTGTAGATATGGTCGATTGTGCTGAATCCTTTCCGGGAAGCCTGCTTGCTTGCATGGTTTTCCTTCATCTAGTGTTCTGCTAATCCTGTTCAGGATGACTCGTGTAAACAGATTGTAGATGACAGACAACAGGCAGATGGGGCGATAGTTGCCGATGTCGTGAATGTCTCCCTTCTTGACAGTAGAACTGTCCTGCTGGTTTTCCATATGGAGGGCACTTTCATTCAGACAGGTAGCGTGTGAAGAGCCGAGCTAGTGTATTGATGAGTACCGATGGCAGATTCTTCAGGAGTTCGGGTCTGACTTGTCTGGGCCTGGTGCTGTTCCCTTCTTTACCGAGCGAGATGGCATGTCGGATTTCAGAAGGAAGAACATTGGGAATGACATATCCATCCTGTGGAATTTGGTATGTGGGCAGGTGGATGTGGCTATCGAAGAGATTTGAGTAGAAGTCCTGGATAATCTTCTCCATTGCCTTTCTGGAAGATGTGATAGATCCATCAGGGCGTCGGAGGGCAGTCATCTTGGTCTTATAGTTGGCGAAGTACAGGCGAGCAGTCGCGAATGCTTTTCCTGGCGTCTGCTGCATCTTCCAGTATTTCTGCTCTTCTGTCTTTGAGGTCTTCTTTTATCTCTTCTCTGCACCGTTTAGCAAGCTTGGACATTAGCATTTGGTCTCCTGAGGCTCGCGCCTTGCCACGTTGGCAAATGAGCTCGAGAGTTTCTGAAGACAGGCGTTCTTTTTTGTGTCTTTCTCTCTCTCGGAATTCTTCCACACAATCACGGAGGTGCTGAACCAGTCGGTTGTATTCTTCATCGATGTCGTCAATGATGGTATCTTCCCATGTTGCTGCAATGGTGCCAAAGAGTTCCCAGTTGGTGGTCATTCTGGGAGTTCTCTTCTTAAACTTTGCAGCCTTTTCTCCCTGTTGCGGGAAGTAGAATTTTGCACGAAGGAGACTCTTGTCCGATCCTGTTTGGAATTTGGGGACTACAGCTACATTGGTCAGACAAAACCATTGATTGAAGATGATGTGGTCAATTTCATTGTGGAACTGTCTGCCAGGAGATTCCCATGTCCAACGTTTCGCTTCAGCTTTCTGGAACTGTGAGTTCCCATGAATGTTCTTGGTGGACATGATGAACTCAGATAGTCTCTCACCCTGTTAGTTCCATTCTAGGCCATGGGTCCCGATGTGGAGTTCTTCAGCCCGATCTTCTTGGTCCTATCTTGGCATTAAAATCACCGACTATGATCTTGTAGAAGGTGTGATCTTTTTTATAGAACTCCTACAATTCCATGTAGAATTTCTCAATTTCATCTTCTTTGTATGTGGATGTTGGTGCGTAGACAATGAAGATAGAAATTGCTGGCAGTGGGCCACATCTCTTCAAGTGTAATAGTCCTATTCGTTTGTTAGGCATTCAAATGAATCAATGTTTACTGCCATGTTCGTGTTGACAAGGACACCAATGCCTCTTTAGTCGCATGTTCCAAGGAACAATTCTTCTCCAGTGTCAAATACAGCATGATGCAACTGGTGCATCATGCTTGTATTTTACCTAATAAAAAAAAAAAAAAACACAGGCAATATTTAGCAAGACCAAGCACTGTGTGTGCATCTGGGGAGGGTGAATTATTGTTTCTTTAATTTCCAGGCATGCCACACACACACACACAGAGAACTTAGAATCTAAGTTATAAGAAATCTTATAAGAAAACTTAGAATCTGGGTTTTCAAATGCTGCTATTAATGTCCCAATACTGCAGCCTGGCGCAGCAAACCATTATATCTGTAGGGCTCATGACTTTTTAACTCAGAGGCATCAAATTAAATGTAGGTCATCAAAAATACAAAATCACAGTGTTAGAAATAAATACAAAAATTGATATATTTCAATAAAATATGATATAACAAACCACTTATTAAAAAGTAGTTGAGGGGCCAGAGCAATAGTACAGCAGCTGGGTACTTGCTCTGCATGCTGTAGACCTGGGTTCTCATCCCCAGCACCCGTATGGTCCCCCAAACTCCACCAGGAGTGATCCCTGAGTGCAAAGCCAAAAGTTATCCCTGAACATCACCAGAGGGGGTCCAAAACCCAAAACATAATAAATAAACAAACAAATAGGTTAGATTGTGAGACGAATTTAAGAAATAAAATATTAATATATGTTAAACACGAAGATTCACTCCTCTTCTTAAGAGAATTTACAAGTAAATCTTGATCACTTGATATCCCTTTTTTTGTTGATTTACTCTAGCGGGCACCAGTAATGTTTCCATTTAACCCTATCACTGTTTGTCTCCAGTACAAGGAAATATAAAGTAAAAACTGAGTGGGAAGCTGAGCACTGGGTAACAATGAAAGACATAATGATTAATGAGGTTTATGTATAAATATTTATGTACCAGATAGAAACAATGAAATTCACAATGTATTTTAGGAATTCTAGCAAATTGCAATTTTGTTTTTCCTGGGAAAGCAAAAAAAAAAAAAAAAAACAAAAGAAAATGTGTAAGGATCAAAACATTATACTCTATAATATCCAACTAGCAGATGTTTAGGCCCCGAACAATAGCACAGAGGGATGGGCACTTGCCTGGCCTGTGGCCAACCGGGTTTAACCCTCAGTGCCACAGGCGGTTTCTGAGTACTGCTAGGAGTGACCCCTGAGTTCACAGCAGGAGTAAGCCACAGGACACAAGGTGTTGCCCCAGCAAAAAATAAATAATAAATAAATAAATAAATAAATGAATGAATAAATAAATATATGAGAAATAGTGGCAGGAGCTACTATTTCAGCGGGAGGCTCTGCCTTGCACTAAGCACACCTGGGTTCGATCCCTAGCATTCTATATGATGCCCCAGCACTTGTCACGTGTCACTTGTCTTCACGTTGTTCATTGATTTCCTTGAGCAGATGCTAGTAATGCCCCCATTTGTTGGGAATGAAGTCTATTGTTGTTACTGTTTTTGGCATACTGAATACACAATGTGTAGCTTGCCAGGCTCTGCCGTGGCTCTGGGTTCATTCCAGGGGACCCAGTCTTTTTCTATGTCAGACCATCAACCACCCAGGGCCCCCCGGGGCAGAGCCCTGGGTGTAGACAAGCCTGTCTCCTGTCTGCCACCTGCTGATGCAGTCAGGCACCTCAGCCACACCTGCAACACCTCGAGGGGAGGACCCCAAGCACTTCCAGGAGTAATTCCTGAGCATAGAGCCAGGAGTAACACCGGGGCTTTGCTGGGTTTGACCAAAAAGGGTAAAATAAATAATAAATCACTTATATCATTTGTCTTCCTGTTGTTCATCGATTTGTTTGAGCAGGCACCAGTAACATCTCCATTCCTTCCTCTCATGTGCTAGTGTAGCCAAGGGCATCTGCTCACTCCCGGAAGCGAAGAGCTTCAAATCATTCATTTAAGTCATGGGAATGAGGCTTATTATTGTTACAGCTTTTGGCATATCAAATACAACACGGGTAGCTTGCCAGGCTCTACCATTCAGGTGGGATAATCTCAGTAGTAGGTAAGCTCTCAGTTCTTGTATTTACTGATAAACCAAGCAGCCACTTTGTGGCTGTGTGCAACGGGGAGAGCTGGTAGCAGTTCTTCCCCATGTATCTGTGTCTCTGGTTCACAACTGACAGCCCAGGAGTACTTCATGGGCTGGTCCACCAGGCCTCCCAGATGGAAAAGAGGTGAGGGAAAGGGACTCCAGCTTCATGTCCACAGAAGCCCAGTGATTTTAGTCACTGAGACCAGCATACCAGGCCGTGAAATAGGCCTTATAGCCCCCTATAAGGTGGGGCTCTGACAAGCTGGGCTTGAGATTGGCTTTTCTCTTGGGTCGAGTGCTGATGAGCTGCGGAGTCTGAATGTAGAAAATGACTGCCATCATAATGCGGGGTTTTCTCTGGCTTCTTCCGAGGCTATATTGGGATGGCGGAATAGGACCGAACCTGTTCCCTCCTGGATGCCTAATGATCAGCTGAGCACAGGAAAGTAAATAAATAAATAAATAAATAAACAAATAAATAAATAAATCACTAGATCGCTAGACATCCCGTTGTTCATCAATTTCCTCAAGTGGGTGCCAGTAACATTTCCATTTGACCCTATTACATGCCATTGCAGCCCAATGGCATCTGGTTCGTTTCAGGAACACGAAGAGCCTCAAACCATTCATTCATGGTCTTGACGAAGAAGTCTGACCATCTTGTAGGTGGGCAGCCACGTGGTCTTTTGATGTCCCGTGGGATCCAGTCAGTAATAGCTCCAGTCCAGTGGTCATCTCCAAATCACATTACATGTCTAGCCCATCTGATTTTCTCTACCTCCATGTCAGAGGGCATAACTGCTAGATCCCAGCCACCACACCCAGCAAATCAAATACAACATGGGCTCCTCCTTCCATTCCTCCACCTCCATGTTAGGGGGCTTAGCTGCAAGCTCCCAGCCACCACACCCAGCAGCCGGAAGAAAGGCATTTCCAGGCCCACAGCTGCACAGCGCCCATGCTTAGACACTTGCTTGTATCACTTGTCTTCCCGTTGTTCATTGATTTGCTTGGCGGGCACCAGTAACATCTCCATGTGTCCTGTCATATGCTAGTGTAGCCCAAGGGCATCTGCTCACTCCAGGAACAGGAAGAGCCTCAAACCATCCCTTCTGGTCATGAATGAGGTCTATAATTTTTACTGGTTTTGAGTATATCAAATACAACATGGGTAACTTGCCAGGCTCTGCCATGTGGGAGAGTGATCATTATGGTGTATAAATTTGAAAGATCCTGGGAAGGACCTGTTCCTAACTTCCATTATTGTCTAAGAATTACGCCTGTGCAGGTGTGGGCCTGAAGTGTCTTTCTTCCAGCTGCTGGGTGTGGTGGCTGAGAGCTTGCAGCTAAGCCCTCTAACATGGAGGTGGAGGAATGGGAGGAGGAGCCCAAACATCTGCTCCAAGTCTGGCCAGCGTGCCCCCCTGCCCCATGATGTGTGAGAAAACCCTAGGAGTTTTCTCCTAGGATGGACTTGGCCAGAGGCTGGCTGAGCATTTACCATCCTCTGCAACTCCATGTTGGGTCTGGGTTGTCTCTCTTCCAGTGTTGCTGGCACAGCTGTGGGTCTGGAGTGACTCTTCCAGTGTTGCTGGCACAGCTGTGGGTCTGGAGTGTTTCTACCAGTTGCTGGGTATGGTGGCTGGGATCTTGCAGCTATGCCCTCTGACATGGAGGTGGAGACCCACAGCTGCACAGCTCAGCCTCATGTGGAGCAGTCCATGGAGTTCCAGAGGGCTGTAAATGGCTCAGCCAGCCCCTGGCTGAGTCCAACATAGCTCCTAGGGTTTGCTCACACTTGCAGGGGAGCCATGCTGGCCAGACTTGGAGTGGGGATTTGGGCTCCTCCTCCCATTTTCTGACATTAAGAAAATAAATGGCAAATAATAATTTTTAAAAGCAAAAAAATAATGATTTGGAAATTTTAGTAAAAATTCTTACAGGGACTTGGGTCTTTGGGCCAAATCAGAATTGCTGAGGGTTTACTCCAGGTCTGTCCAAAAAGATTGCACCTACCTATGCTCTGTACCACATGCTAGGCAGATACTGAATTGGGGTTGGCTGCATGCAAAGCAAGTGCCTAACTTCTATACTATATCTCTACTCCCCAGGAAATAATAGGATAAAAGAAATGTAGAAATTATTCTTCATGATAGTGAAAATATTACTCTATCAGATTTCTCTGTATATGGCTTAAGCTTTAGTTCCAGGAAAATCCTGTTCTAGATTATTGCAGAAATAAATAGTAAAGATCTTTATTAAAACAACATTCTGACTCTGCTGTACATTAAGCTGTTGTGTTTTTAAGAGCAACACTATTAAAGTCAGGAAACCAGCATAAATGAGAGAGCCAAAAAGGCAAGAAAACAAAACAGACTAAAAGCACAATAAATGGGTAAACCAACAACTAAACAGTAATTATATTTTGAAAGGAAAAAGCAAATATAAAACTATCCAGGGCAGTAAAAGGAAGTATCGTTACAGTTACAAAGAAAATGGGTGCATGCATTTTATAGAGCTAATTTAAAATATCCTAGAAACCAACAGTTCATAGGAAAGTATTTTATGAGACTTGCTCATGGAATACTAGCAAAACAAAACAAAATTGTGCAAAACATTGAAAAGTATTCCATTATACATAGTATTTTAAAGGACAAGATCTGAGTGATTTCACATAAAAGTTTCCAATAATAAAAATTCCTAATGCTAGACTTTCATACATAATTTTAAAATGAAATATTTTGTCATTTAAAAATCCAGCTACTATTGATCACAGAAAATTGATATCAATAGATTACTGTGACATAATAGATTCCTGTAATCACAGGAAGAATTACTTAGAGAAGGATTTGAATAAAACATGATAAAGCTTGAAATTATTTATATTAATTCACCAATAAAAAACAAGCTCATTTTTTTAATTCTAAGAGGCTTGGCTTTTAGAATGCTATTGATAAAACACCATTATTAGAAAAAGAAGTGAAATGTGATAAGAGTAAGTATTGTAGATATATTTAAGGAAATAAATACTTTTGTAGATATATTTAAGAAAATCTTCCTTTTATCTCAAAGTTTATTTTACTAAAGCAACATGAGCTACAGAGTTATTCATAGTTGCTTTTTTTTTACAGTGATCCACCACTGAGTCCTCCCCTCAGGGTCAGTCTTCTCTCCACTAGTGCTCCCAGGTCCCATCTCCTAGCCCTAATCCCACCCCAGCCCCAGCTACTATCTTGACTGGTATCTTTTTAAAATTAGTTATCAAAGTTTGGCTCCCATGATTTCCGTGCTGTTGGCTCTATGGCTTTTTATGTAGCTCTGGCACTCCTTTCCAGCACTGCCAGATGAGAAGCAACAGGGGTCAAGGCAATTCAGGAAATTCTTTATATATTTTTAGTATAGTTGTGTGCTAGGCACTCAAATGAATCAATGCTCATGGCCAGGTTTGTGTTGACAAGGACACTGACACCACCACTTTCATTGCATATTCCAAGGAACAGTGGTGTCAAAAATGGCATGATGTGATTGACTCCGTTCCATCTCGGTCATCAGGTTCTCGATATAAGCTTCTGATGCAAGCATATGTGCATTGAAAGTACAGACAGTCATTTTAGTCCTTCGTTTTGGCAGCCTAGTATGGCCCTGATATTTTATCAGCCTCTCCTTGCTTGTCCTTCTTAGTGATGCCATATTTAGGGCTCTTTCAGGGTCAGGGGAACGAGACCTATTGTTTTTACTGGTTTTGGGGCATCGAATATGTGACTGACAGCTTATCAGGCTCTGCCGTGCAGGCGGGATACTTTCGGTAGCTTGCCAGACTCTCTGCAAGGGGCAGGTGGAATACTCTTGGTAATTTACTGATCAACTGCACGGCCGCAAAGTGGCCACATGCAACAGGGAGAACTGGAAGCAGCTTTGCCCTGTGATTCTGTCATAGTATATTATATATAATATATCACTTGATATCCTGTTATTCATCCATTTGCTTGAGTGGGTGCCAGTAAGGTTTCCATTTTTCCCTGTCACATGCCAGTGTAGCCCAATGGCATCTGCTTGCTCCAGGAATAAGAAGATCCTCAAACCATTCATTCAGGGTCATGATGAAGAAATCTGACCATCTTGTAGTTGGTCTGCCACTTGATGCTCCATGGGATCCGGGATCCAGTTGGTAACGGCACTAGTCCAGCGTCATCTCCAAGTCACATTACATGTCCAGTCCATCTGATTTTCGACACCTTGGCAAAAGAGACAGCGTCCCTGATTCCCAATCGTCAACAGAGACTGGAACTTCAGATTCCTTCTCTCACTTGAGTGAGGAGTGATATTCCAAGCATAGCTCTTTTGATTCCTCTTGTCATTCCCAATGTTCTCCCTTCTGAAATCTGACATGCCATTTCATTGGTAAAGAAGCAAACAGCACATGGCCCAGAAAAAGTCAGACCTGAACACCTGAAGAATCTGCCATCAGTACTCATCAATACACTGGCTCAGCTCTTCACATGCTATCTGTCTTAATGCAAGGTGCCCTCCCAATGGAAAACCAGCAGGACAGTTCTACTGTTCAAGAAGGGAGACATTCACGACATCTGTAACTATCACCCCATCTGCCTGTTGTCCGTCATCTACAAGCAGTTTACACGGAGTCATCCTGAACAGGATTGGCAGAACAATAGATGAAGGACAACCATGCGAGCAAGCTGGATTCTGAAAAGGATTCAGCACAATTGGTCATATCCATATGGGTAACCAAGCTCACTGAGGTTTGCAGGGACTTCAAGATGCTGCTCTATCTAATGTTCTTGACTGAAATGTCATCGAAGCCCTAGCAGAACAGGACATTCAAACTCAAATCAAGGTCCTTTGTGAGGCTGTATTATGGATTCACCACCAGGATCTCACCATTCTACAAGGAAGTGTAGAATGCATATACATACATGTATATATGTGTGAATATACATATATTATGTCTATGTATATATTATGTATATGTACCATGATGCCTTTATTCATCTATCATTGGACTTTTGGGTTTCTTTCAGAATATCATATTCTACTAAAAGCTGCAATTAGCACAGGTGTCCCATATTTTTCATTGAATTCATACTTTTGTGTTTGGGAATATGTATCTAGACATGGTGTATCTGAGTTAAACGGAAGTTTTATTCCTACATTTTTTTAATAAATCTTCCATATTGTTTGCCATAGAGGCAAGACCAGGTGACATAGAACTAGACCAGATGATATAAAGGCTAGACCAGGTGACACCGAGGCTAGAGAGGTGTCATAGAGCTAGACAAAATGCCATAGAGCTATTCCAGGAGCAATAGAGCTATACCAGATGCCATAAAGCTAAAACAAGTGACATAGAGGCTAGACCAGATGCCATAAGCTAGACCAGATGACATAAAACTAGACCAGGTGACATAAAGGCTAGACCAGGTGCCATCGTGCTGAACTAGGCGCCATAGAGCCAGGTGCCATCGAGGTAGACCAGGTGACATAGAGCCTACACTAGGTGACATAGAGGCTAGATAAGATGACATAGAGGCCATACCAGGAGCCATAGAGCTAGACTAGGTGCCATAGAGCTATACCAGGTGTATCTAGTAGAGTTCTGTTGTCCCTTTATCTCCACATTCCTGCAAATATTTTGTCTTTATTTTTTCCTTTCCATGTATGCCATTTTTGATGATGTGTGAATCTATTTTGCTTTGTGTTTCCATAATACTAAGGATAATGAGTATTTTTCAATTCTTATTTTCTTTCTTTCTTTATTTTTTTTTTTTTTGCTTTTTTGGGTCACACCCGGCGATGCTCAGGGGTTTCTCCTAGCTCTGCACTCAGGAATTACTCCTGGCGGTGCTTAGGCGACCATATGGGATACCGGGGATCGAACCCGGGCCGGCATGGGCCGGCTGCATGCAAGGCAAACTCCCTACCCGCTGGGCTATCGCTCCGGCCCCTCAATTCTTATTTTCTATCCCGATGTCCTCCACGGAAGTGTCTATTCAGCTCTTCTCCCCATTTTTTGATGGGGCTATTGGCATTTGTGTCACTAAACTTTGTGAAACCTTTAGAATATTTGGATATTAGTCTTTCATCTAAAGCAGCTCCTGTAAATATCTTCTCCCAGTCTGTTGGATTTCTTTACATTTTAGCCCACATTTCTTTTCTCATACAGAAGTTTTTCAATTTCATATACTGCCACTTGCATTCTTAAATTTTTATAATGTGACAAAAGCAATAATTATTGATACAAATCTAGAGTTTAAATTGATTAGATGACAAAGTTCCAGTATTAAAATCTATACGTATTAAAATATCAATTTTTATGTGAAAACTGCTGTATCTCACCACAGGGCTGTTAAGTCCTTGTCCAAGAATTTACTAAGTTTTCTCGTTGCTGATTGAGTTATTGTTTTTTGTTTGTGGCATTTGGTTGGCTTCTATGTTACTTCCCCATCAATTTGGTGTGCTTTGCTCCTACTGAAATCTCACTATTGAGGAGTTAGGAGTTGTCACTGGCCTCTTATACTACTGTGAGGCTCAGGAACTTCTGGATCTATGATCTGGGCCTAGGAGTCGACATGACAGTGACTGCAGAAGGTAGGCCTGGCTACTAGGGCTTCTGGAGGTAGGGGTTGTGGGAGGAGGTTCCTCACCCTGACTATGAGAAGACCCCAGAGTTTCACCCAAGGACCTGAAACTATTCACAGTTTGGTGTCTGCAGAATATTAGTGAAGTGGTGGAGTTCAGCCTTAGGCTGCAGCAGAGAGGTGTGGGGCCGCAGCTGGGGTTCCTGCAGGGTGGGGACTCAGCCCCCACCTCCCAAGGGCACATCAGAGCTTTCAGCCATGGGGACTATGGATTTCAGCTGCTTGGCAGCTTGTCCTTGGAAATTTCATAGTGAATCAGTAGAGCTGGTGAGTGAGTCACTGAGAGTGGCTGTGGGAACGCCATTTGCTTGTTTTTCCAGTGAAGGCACTGTTGAAGACCTCTCTGATGTCCAGATCCTGGAGAGTTCTGCCGATGTTGCTTTTTGTTTTGTTCTGTTTTTCAAAATGCTTTATGGTTTCTGATCAAATATCTAGGTCTTTATTCCGCTTTGAATTAATCTTTATATGTATTGTGAAATGTGGATACCATTTCTTTTTCTTTTTGCAAGTGGTTACCCAGTTTTCCCAGCACCTTACTTATTTGTCCTGGATAACTGACTAGTATATGGGATTTATCCCTGGGGTACCAATTCAGATCCATTTCTCTGTCGTCCTGTCTTTACTCCAGTTCTATGCTATTTTGATTACTATTGATTAATAGTATATTTTTAAATCAGTATATTTAGTTATATTATATTTTGAAACATTTTTTCAGATTAATTTGGATAGTCTTGGGGTTTTATGCTTATGTACAAATTTTTATAGTGCTTATTCCAATTCTTCGAACATCTCATCTCAATTTTGATGGGCGTTTTGTTAAATCTGTAGTTCTTTGGGTAGGAACTACATTATCATTGATAATTATCATTATCTTGATAATGTTAGTTCTTCTAATCCATAAGCATGGAACATTCTTGTGTTTCTGGTGCCCTATTTTTTTCACAAGTGACTAATAGAACTCACACATTCTTTGTTGATTAGGTACTTGATGGTTGAGGACATTATTTTAAATAAGGCAAACTTTTTGCTCCCTCTCTATTCTAGCTCATTGTTTAATATATAAATGATATAGATATTCTCAAGGCAGATGAGCAGTTAGGGTTCAGATTGGGGGTGGGGGGGTGGAAATCAAGAAGCTGCAGGCGATTTGGGTACAGCTGTGATAAAACTTGGATATGGAAACTTTTTTTTTTTTGGTTCGAAGGCAGGTCTAAACATATGTCTATACATAAATATCAATTAAAAAAGATTAATATATGTTTAAAGCCAAGTATTTAACTTCATGTAAAAGCACTTGCCTTGAATATGTGAACTTCCCAGAATGGTAAAATAATTTCAATAGATTTATAGTTTCGACATCAATATCAATTATTAAGGGACAATCTCTTTCCCATGCCCATACAGTCTAATATAATCATAATAAATAAAATTAATAGCATATCGATGATATATTTTTTTCAGGCTCCCTAGCATCCATCTGGCTAACTATGAGGTGATCAGTAATGGAATCCAGTACCAAACATAGGTACTGGATTCAGAAGCAGAAAGGAGCTGCCAGGAAAACCGATTACATCATGAACTGTCTTTAGGTCTATGCTACCTATATCGAAATTTGATGCTGTGTGAAGGACCTTCTTCATCCTTCCCTCCTCCCCAGGCCTTCAAGAAGACCATCATCACTCATGTATCATTTACCTTCAAAACTACAGTTGATACTAACATACCATCACATCCCTATGTCCATATGTATGCACAATCATGAATTCTAGTAGAAATGCATATCTAAAATAATGTTTGGATAACTGAGCCTCTGTATATCCTACAAGAATGGAAATTGTCTTTTGAAACAATGGTAGAAGACAAAGAAGACAATTCATTTTTCTCAAGTTTTAAATGTAAACTGCTAAATTGCTGTGCTATTAGCCATAGAACATTGGAAACAAGAGTAATCTTTCATAACAATTTATTATTATTTTGGTGATCAAATAAATTCCTGGGGGGAAAAGTTGGTTAAATAAGAATCTTTTACTTCACTGGAATTGTAAAAACACACCCCCTTAGCCTTTTTCATATGTAAACACACATAGTAGGAGCTGTCTGCCCACATCACCTAAGCTTGAAGAACTACAATTCTAGGAAACAAATCCATATGCCTTACAGCAGCACTTTTCATATAAGCAATCCAGGTATATGCGGTGAGCCCCCAAACGGTGCCGCACAACTGCATTCCATGCCGTAAAAGAGCAATAATGGTAAAGAATGCATCATATTGGGTGTTACACAGATGGAAAACATAATTGACTCACAGGAGGAAAAGGAAGAGAAAATCTTCTGGAAGAAGACATGGCTCAGTTAAAAATCAAAGCCCGCTGCTTTCCGGTTGCTTAAGTAGCTGCTCCCGCTGCTTCCATATCCAGCTCCGTCAGGTGCCTCTAGATGCCTTTGCACTTCCTGGGCACATCTGTGAGCACACATTACTATGCCAAATGCACCCAGCTGAGAGAGGCTTGAGCCAGCAACTGGGAAGGAAAGGAGTTAGTTTTCTAAGAAGATATATGCTTTTAAATAGTTTATATATGTGCACATTAAAATATGTGTTTCTGTATATAAGGTGCTAAAGCTTTGCCATCAAATTGATAATTATTTTATTTGTAGAAATTAGTTCAAGGCAATATGTCAACTGCTGTACAAAACTGAGTAGTGTTCTTTTTCTGAGAAAGAGAAAATAGAATGTCTTTACATCATAAAAAATAATAAATGCTGATCATTTAACTATCATAATTTTTCTAAAACAATTCTAAACCTCAGCCTAAGAGTTATCATTTTCAAGATAATTATGCAAAAAAGTAAATGCATCCAGACTCACAGACATGGGGCAGAGCTGCTACTGGCTCTCAATGTGCCCAGCTGCTCATGAGGCACCCGGGAAGGATGGAGGGTTCTAACCCTGGCCTGCCACCCCAGCAGAGCCTCGCAACAAGCCAGACTACCCCCCCACTCCATGAGGGCCTTTGTTTTCCACATCCGGACTTCACCCTCGTCAGAACTCCACCCAGCAGACCAGCCTATCACAGCCTGGCTCACGCGGCCCTTTTGGCAGCGCGGTTCATCAATAAATGCTGGATTTTGAGATGACTACAAGAGTATGCTACCTGCACGGCAGAGCCTGGCAAGCTACCAGTATCGTATTTGATATGCCAGATACCAGTAACAATTATAGACCTCATTCCCATGACCTGATGGAATGGTTTAAGGCTCTTTATGTTCTTGGAGCAAGCAGTGCCCTTGGGCTCTACTTGCATGAGACAGGTCATATGGAGATGTTACTGGTGCCTGCTCGAGAAAATCAATGATGAACTGGAAAACAGTGATACAGTGAAATGCATTGCACTAGATAAATCACTAAACAAAGTGCTCTGAAGTTGTCCTATCCTTAGGTCTAAGCTCCAAGTAGATGAATGAGCCCATGTTTAAAATGTTCCAAAACGTGCTTATAGGTTTTGTATTGCTGTTTTGAGGAGATTTCTGTCCTCAATAGAACTTAGATGAAGACTGAAACCATTGCCTGATGTGTATGTTTGCCTATTCCGCGTGTTATTCCTCTGACTACACTCCCCAATCACAAAGATCTGAGTCCAGAAAAGTATACCTTCCTTTTCGCTAGAAGAAAGAGTAAAATTACACGGATAATCTCAGACTTTTGTGATGGAAATTCAGAGAATACTGCTTGAAGGAGGAAGAAAACATGCCTAACCTACTCAGTACATGCTCCCATGGTCTTTCCTACTGTGAACCATTATAGTCGGAGGTGAGTAGTTCTACCCTCAGTAACTGTGCAAAAGGCCCTGTAGCCATACGATATGGTGAAATCTCTGCCACAGAGGACTGGGTGATACCCACAACTGAAGGAGACTCATGAGGGTGCACGGCAGATTTATTTCTGATAAACTTCATCAAGTTCATACCATATACCCATGTCCATTTTCAAATCAAAGGTATAGCAAAATTGAAATATATTTATTTATCCAAATATATACACTTGAGAATATTTTTACTTAAGTATTTGTTCACAGCATTTTATAGTATAGTACTTTTGGAAATTGAAGAGTACACATTAAAACATATTTTAATTAACAATGAAATTATTCATGCCCTTATTAGTTAAAATTTTCAACAATACTAGTAACACTGGTTATTAAGCATTAATGGCTATGAGATTAAAAAAAAAAAGCCATTTCTTTAGAGAACATGTTTTCTTGCTTTTGGAGCAATCATAAAATTTTAAAGTTTTTATTATTTTAGTATCTGACTACCTTGCTTATGTAAGTTGTCTCAATTCAAAGAAAATGAGCAAAGAAGTATAATCTTATAACTCAGAAAATTTTAACATTGCAAAGATTAGCACAAAACAAAATAAATCACCTATTAATTTGTTTTTTTACTACTGTGTATAGTGTATACATCTGTTCATATACTAGGCTATCATAAAATTAAATACATTTCCATAGCTTATCAATGTGATCTAAACAATATAAAACACTCTATACCTAAATTACCAACATTTTCCTTAAAATTATAAAATAGAAAAATTATAAGTAATTATAAAAGTTAATTTATCTTCTATTGTCTTTTGCTATAGTGTGACTGCTTGTAGACCATAAGTATAAAGGTTAATTTATTTTATATTCTCTTGCTATAGTGTGACTGTTATGTAGACCATAAGTGTCAGCAAGAGGGAACCATGTGGTGCTAAGGATTGAACCCAGAGCCTCACATAAGTTCATACCTGCCTCCAGCTTCAATACATGCATTGATTGCTGCAAGTATTCCTCTGATCACTGCTAGTGCAACAGCCCCCAAATCTGATAAATTGTGTTTTAATTTTAGTTAGCTCAAAAATTATTTTACATGAGAGTTATGTGTTTGTTGGGTGCCAACACACCCTAATTAGCCCTGGATCTTTACTGTTTAAGCCTTTTACATAGCTTTATGCCAGAGCTTTATTCTGAAGAGGTGTCTCTTGTGTAAACACAAAAGAAACATGGGGGAAAGTACAGATGAGACAGTTTGGTTCCAATAACTCCTAGAATCATCCTAATTTCTACTGTGAGCCCAGCATAATCTAGAATGGACATAATTCCTCATATCCTCTCTGTGTGGGAGTGGATTAAGACCAGGAGGAGTTCACCCTGGCTACCTGGGGACCACCTTTAGGAAATTAACTCTACAAAGATCAAAGGTAAGGTCATGCTAATTTGTCTAAAACAAGCCTGTAAGACTTCCCAGTAAACAGAGAACAGAACACTTAGAATTTGCCCTGGAGCAGAGTGGAATGAACAAAGTGTAGGGGAGCAGGACAAAATCAGGAAGCAAGGTCAGGGAACCCCTTCTGCCCCAGGGGCTCAGCAGATAAAGAAAGACGCCAGAATACAGCAGAGTTTCCAAAGGCTTTACTCTCACAGGCTCTGGTACACAATCACATAACAGAAAATCCCCAGACTTAAGTTTCTAGCTAGGCTCCGGCCAGGTGTAGGTTCAGAACCCCAGGACAAGATGGCCACCTCCACGTTTTAAGGCCCAACAAGGAAGAGAACGGAGAGGAGAGGAGCAGAGGCAAAGACAAAAAGGGAGAAAAGCACGAGGAAGAAAACAGGCTACAGTTTTTATATCCCTACAACACAGACCGCCCACATCAACAGGAAGCAGTTGGAGTCAATTCCTCTCAGATAAGTTCTCCCATGACCTGGGTCCTTTGAGATGTTAATGTTGCCCCATCAAGTTCTGCCTTGGAAGAGCCTCTGCAGGTTAGAGTGGGGAAGTGCATTTATCTGTACCATACAATATTCTTCAGCCAGGTATATATTTCACCAAGCCTTCACAAGATTCTCATCTTTACTTCATAGTTGTTTTGTATATTAGCCTTTAGATTTATTAGAGAGTCATGCATGCTTGCTTAGAGGCAAACAGCATTTCTCTGGTCTAATTACTTAGAGCTCCAACGTAGCCAGGTAAATATATTGGTAAGATCTAGCTAGTCTCACGATTATTGTGGCAGCATGAGAGAAAATATTTATACCAGCTAACATAGTAACATGGTAACATGGTAAGATTTACTGCCACATTCAAACTGTCCTGCCCCATCTACAAAGTGGCCCGCAGGAGGCAACTCCAGGCAAGATGCAGAGGCTCTGGGCAACAGCGCACTGCAACAACAAAGGCCCTTGTGGGGATGGAGATAGTCATTTCGCATGGAGGACAGAATCTGAATTATGATGTGATTTCCCCACAAGAATACATCCTTAGATATTTTATCTTAGGTGCAATTCTTTATACCAGCCCCCTCTCAATGGTGTTTGCATAAGAGCTGATCCAGGAGCAAGGGATTAGGCCTGAATTTGCAGCTCTCAAGCCTGAGCCAGAGGTTTGGCCCACACGGAATCTGCACCTAAACGCTGGCTTAGATCTTAGGTGGTGCTGCCCTGCCAGCAGGAGAGGCTGAGACTTCTTTGCTCTTGGCTTGGAGAGTGAGAGACAAAGGAGCTTGACTGGTCTAGACACAGGTGTGTGTGTGTGGGAGACACCTTGACCCGAGCACATGGAACCCATATGGCATCCTCCAAGGCAAGCAGCTTTCCTGCTAACTCTCTCTCTGGTCCTGATTAGTTGTTTGTCTGGTATTAGCATACACTCGCCAATTTCTGGTGTACTGATGTGACTACAATCCACTGCTTTTGTCCCTCCGACCCTCACTTGTCACAGCTAATATCATGCATGATTTTGCTTTTATGCTATGGTCGTTTTCCTTTTTATATTTTTGTAACATATTGTGCTACAATGGCATTAGTTTAACAAAGAAAAAAATTTTTTTTTGCTTTTTTGGGTCACACCGGCAATGCTCAGGGGTTTCTCCTGGCTCTGCACTCAGGAATTACCCCTGGTGGTGCTCGGGGGACCATATGGGATGCCGGGGATCGAACCTGGGCCTGCGTGGGCCGGCCACAAGAAGAGGCAAATGCTCTACCCGCTGGGCTATCGCTACGGCCCCAACAAAGAAAAATTTTAAATAGTATTACAAGAAGGAAAGTTTGGTACTTTCAGAGAGTCAAGAAAGTTTGCTCTATTTTTTGGTTATAGTATAACCTTCTGATTTTAGAATGGGTGATATAACATGGCTATGTTAGTGTTAATTTCTAGCTAAAAAATGGCTGTAACTAGAAATTCTATTTCAACTCTGACATGTAAAGAGCTTTGAAGTTGTCAGACCTATCTTTACAATAAAAAGAGCTGAAAAGCTGAATGCCAAGGTCATTTCCTGTATTCATCAGAGAGCTGAAGTCACAAGGCAAACTGCCACTCCAAAAAGCTAGAGAAGCAGGAAAACGCAGAAAGTTATGGCTAAAATGTTCTTATTATAGTAGAAACCCCTGGAGACCAAACTGGCATGGCACCTAAGGAGACTGAAGCTAAGACAGACTCGTGGCGGTCACAGCCTTGTGAATCAGACTCAGTGAAAGGTTATGGCTGGATTCATAAGACTGAATTATTTCCATCTACACACATAAAAAACAGAATCTATACTGAGCCCCTACCCTATAGGTCAAAATAAAGGGTGTAGAAAAGTTATTTAAGTCAAAACTAATAAGAAAAAAACTGTCTCACCAACTTAATTTCAGAGATAGGAAAATTAAGAACAAAGCAATTTACTAGGGATAACAATGGACATACAATATGATTAGGTGGAGGGTTCTCCAAGAAGTTATAACAACCCTAAATCCATGTGTATCCAAAAGCAGAGCCTCAGAAATACAATAAAACAAAAGTAGAGTCACAAGGGGGAATATGCACGCTCCATCACCCATGAACACTCAACTGATATTAGCAATTGAGGTCATCAAGCAGAAAATCAGTAAAGACTGCTGAATAACTTTGTATCACTTGTATCACTGCTTTCCCGTTGTTCATCAATTTGCTCTAGCTGGCA
The DNA here is from genome assembly GCA_021461705.1 of Cryptotis parvus. Classification (NCBI taxonomy): domain Eukaryota; kingdom Metazoa; phylum Chordata; class Mammalia; order Eulipotyphla; family Soricidae; genus Cryptotis; species Cryptotis parvus. The sequence continues at coordinate 259,287 of JAJIBD010000864.1, forward strand.
CCAGTAACATCTTTATATGTCCTGTTCAGTGCTAGTGTTCAGTGTTCAGTGCTGTTCAGTGCTAATTTAAGATTTTAATATACAAATTAGGTCACAAGGGATCATAGCTTTTACTAGCTATAGAAGATACTGTTGGGGTCGTGTGGGTCCCCAACAATGTTGGAGCATGCCAAGTTCACTCTTGGGGGCTGATGACCAATGAACAGAAGGCTGAGTCCAGCATAGATAATCCAAAAACTTTTTACTTCTACCAACTTGACTCCACCACACCGACAGTTAGGCACAACACAGTGCCACCACCCCAGCTGACAGATTCACACAGACCAAGTGCTGCCTGATCATCACTGTATCACTGTCTTCCTGTTCATCATCGATTGGCTCGAGCGGGCACCAGTAACATCTCCATATGTCCTGTCTCGTGCTAGTAGAGTCCAAGGGCATCTGCTTGCTCCAGGAACATAAAAAGAGCCTCAAACCATTCCATCAGGTCATGGGAATGAGGTCTATAATTGTTACTGGTATTTGGCATATCAAATACGACACGGGTAGCTTGCCAGGCTCTGCCATGCGGTGGCATACTCTTGTAGTCACCTCTAAATCCAGCATTTATTGATGAACCGCGAGGCCACAAGCAGCCACGCAAGCCAGGCTGTAATAGGCTCTTCTGCTGGGTGGAGTTCTGACGAGAGGGAAGTCGGATGTGGAAAATGGCGGCCCTCATGGGTTGAGGGGTCGTCTGGCTTCTTGAGAGGCTCTGCTGGGGTGGCGGGCCAGGACTAGAACCCGCCATCCCTCCCAGGCACATCGTGAGCGGCTGAACACAGGGAGAACGGGTAGCATCTCTGCCCCATGTCTATGCCTGATCATGTGCTCTGATTAAGAGCTCACACACACACACACACACAGACACACACACATGCACTAGGTCTCTTGACCAAGTGCTTTGTCAGTCTGCCAGAGTCAAAAACCTCTGACTCCCCTGGGGCATGGTATCTCTATGCCCTACAAGGTCCTTTGTCCAGTCTGCTCTGCTCCAGGGCAGTTTCTTCAGCGCTCTTGTTTGCTTTCAAAGCCTGTCACACTGTGAGGCTATTCAGGCTTGTCTTAGGTGAGACAAACTGTTGATGTGACCTTCCCTTTAATCTTCATTGAGCAGAATCTACACCAAGGGTCCCATTTCATAACCAGGGTGGCTCTCTTCCTGGTACCATCCAGTGCCTTGTGACTGGGTGGCAGTGGGGAAATAGATCCAATCTAGAAGGTACTGGGGTTTATAGTTAGAAAATGTGATGGGATGTCCAGGAGCCAGTCATTCAAAATCAAACTGACTCACAAATACCTGCCCCCACACTCTTTTTTGTGTTTACACAAGAAAAAATGGCTTTGGTCTGAGCCTAAAGATATGAAAACGGCTCATAAGGAAGAGAACAATCCCATCAGCAATGCAAAGATCCAGGGCTAATGGGTGGGGTGTACCCAACAGATATTATCAATAAGAAATAAAGGCCTGAGTCATGAATATAAAGTTATGAAAAAGAACGTACAGAGCTGAATCAACGCATAGGTGTTGTGAAAGCATAATCTCATTAAGCAAAGAAACAAAAATTTATAAGACAATATTTTACTAAAACATTTTATCAGTGAAAACATCTCTTGGAGAGGGTAAGCAAGAACTTGCACATAAGAACAATATGGAGTTATGCAGATTGGCACAACTTTTCTGGAGGAAAATTGTGTGCAATAAATGGTTTTCAAAAGTAAGAGCCCTACTGAGATGCCTTTCTTCTCTGAAATTATCTCAAAGAAAGAGACCAACACACGATTATATATTGAGTTTATACATAATGGCAACTATTTACAACATTGCTGCATTGAAAGGGTATTGCTGAGCTTGTCACAAATAGCAGTCAAGCCCCACATCACAAAAACCCTGTGAGCACCATCCCCTCCTGCACAAGAAGGAAAGACACTGAGAAGTTTTGAAACATGTTCAGGATCTTACAGCCCTCTGCAGAGTGGAACGGGCTTTAACTCCCATGGCTGAGCTCCAGCAGAGGCTGGTGCATGTGGAACCCGCTCACAGTTAAAACACGAATGAGAACGACTAGGAGGGAAGCAGAAAGAAAAGATAGAAGCTGGAGGACATTTATGAAAGGCCTCACTGTAAATCTAGATAGTCGGATAATATGTGGTGTTCATGCATAGAATGCTGAGGCTTTATACATAGGGTGTACCAGCCTCTGGTAGTGCTCAGCCATGGGATTTAAAGCCTTCTCCAGTCTTTAAAGAGTTGCAATGTCCTGAAAATAGATAGACTGATAGATAGACAGATGGATAGATGGACGAATAGATAGATGGAGAGATAGACAGACTGACAGATTGAGAAACAGACGGACGGACGGACGGATGGATGGACGGATGGACAGACAGACGGATAGATGGACGGATAGACAGATGGATGGATGGATGGATGGATAGATAAACAGACAGACAGAATATATAATGTAGTTATATGCATATAGGTATATAGATATTTAAATAGATGCATAGAATGTTTAAGGTTCTGTACAGGTAGAGCTTTGTGTAGTTTCTTATAATCCCACATTCTATATTTTCCTAGAGAAGATATATTGTTAATATAACAAAGAAATAATGGAAGTTTCAAAATAAGCAACATGTTGAACTGTCAAATGAAATTTTAAGTCTGAGGAAATACCCCCAGGGATCCCCTTTCAGCCTTGGGGAGCACCACTGTCGGGCTGTGCTGTGGTTGCTGATCTACCCAATTCCAAGTGGCAGATAATAAGAAAAATGATCTCTCATATTTTTCTAGTAATACTTCTAAACTTAAGTTATATTTAAGAAAATATAGGAAACAACTTAGGTTGGAAAATTCTTTTGCACAAAGCTAAGAGAAAAAATTCCTTGGACCTATTTATGCCACTTGTCATGTGGTCAGGTAGGAAGGTAAGAGCTACGGAAGCTGTTCGGATACCCTCGCGTCTGAGGGCTTCTAAGCATGACACAGTGGAGGTGGACAGCAGGACATCAAGTGTGTGTGTGTGTGTGTGTGGTGAGTGTATGTGTGTGCATGGTGTGTGTACATGTGTGTGGCATTGTCTGAGTCTTTGTGTGAGCATGTGTGTCTGTATGAGTATGTGTGTAGTGCATGTGTCTGTTTGGTGTGTGTCTCTTTGTGTGAGTGTGGTGTGTATCTGTGTGTGAGACTGTGTGTCATGTGCGTGGTGTGCGTGTCTCTGTGTCTGTGTGTAAGTGTGTTTGTGTGAGTGTAGTGTGTGTGTGTGCGTATGTCTCAGAAAAGAGTCCACACTGAGCATGTGAAGGTGGTGATCTGTCCGTAAAGATGGCCATCTCCTGTCCAGTATGCAGAGAAGAGAAGGCCTCCCGCTGCTGCCTGGCCCAGCCGACTCTGCCTGTGTAGGTGCTGGAAGCTAATGACCCTTTTCCTACTGCCGCTCATAAAGAACTCGGGGGCTCTTCAGGAACTAACAGACTTTCCAGGGAGACTTGCCAGTGGCCTTCGTGAGGAGATGAAGCAAATCAATGGCGAGGCCTCACAGCTTCACAGTAGAACAGTCTATGCAGGTGGGTCCACTGTTCTGTGGTGGACATTAAAAATGTCCTCACTGCTCTTGCGCCTCTCATTTTTAAGGGAGAGATGAGACACATTTCCACCCATTGAGTCAGTGTTGTGTATGACAGCTGACAAATAGGAGGCCTGAGGAGGAACGAGGAGAGAGCAAGAGCTCCCTGTCACAGACACTCCCTGTCACAGACACTCCCTGTCACACACATTCCCTGACACACATACTCCCTGTCACACACACTCCCTGTCACATACTCCCTGTCATAAATTCCCTGTCACAGACACTCCTTGTCACACACATTCCCTGTCACACATACTCCCTGTCAGACACACTCCCTGTCACACACACTCCCTGTCATACACACTCCCTGTCACACACAGACCCTGACACACACACTCCCTGTCACACGCACTCCCTGTCACACATACTCCCTGTCATACACACTCCCTGTCACACACTCCCATTCACACACACCCCATTCACACACACTCCCTGTCACACACACTCCCTGTCACACACACTCCCTGTCACGCACACTCCCTGTCACGCACACTCCCTGTCACACACACTCCCTGTCACACGCACTCCCTGTCACACGCACTCCCTGTCACACACACTCCCTGTCATGCACACTCCCTGACACACACACTCCCTGACACGCACACTCCCTGTCACACACACTCCCTGTCACACACACTCCTGTCACGCACACTCCCTGTCATGTACACTCCCTGTCACACACTCCCTGTCACACACACTCCCTGTCATGCACACTCCCTGTCACACATTCCCTGTCACACACACTCCCTATCACATATACACTCCCTATCACACACTCCCTGTCACACACACTCCCTGTCACACACATAATCCCTGGTACACACTCCTTGTCACACACACTCCCTGTCACATACACTTCCTGTCACACACTCCCTGTCACAGACACTCGTGGCCCACACATTCCCTGTCACACACACTCCCTATCACACACACTCCCTGGCCCACACATTCCCTGTCACACAAATCCCTGTCACGCACACTCCAAGTCACACACACTCCCTGTCACACACACTCCCTGTCACACACACTCCCTATCACACATACACTCCATATCACATACTCCCTGTCACACACACTCCCTGTCACACACATACTCCCTGTCACACACTCCTTGTCACACACACTCCCTGTCGCAGACTCCCAGCCCACAAATTCCCTGTCACACACACTCCCTGTCACACACACTCCCTGTCACACACACTCCCTGTCACACACTCCCTATCACACATACACTCCCTATCACACACTCCTGTCACACACACTCCCTGTCACACACATACTCCCTGTCACACACTCCTTGTCACACACTCCCTGTCACATACACTTCCTGTCACACACACTCCCTGTCACACACACTCCCTGTCAAACACACTCCCTGGCCCACACATTCCCTGTCACGCACTCCAAGTCACACAACTCCCTGTCACGCACACTCCCTATCACACACACTCCCTGTCAAACACACTCCATGTCACACACTCCTTGTCACACACACTACCTGTCACACACACTCCCTGTCACACACACTCCCTGTCACACACTCCCTGTCACACACACTCCTTCTCACACACACTCCCTGTCACACACACTCCCTGTCACACACACTCCCTGTCACACACACTCCTCACACACACTCCCTGTCACACACTCCCTATCACACACACTCCCTGTCACACACTCCCTGTCACATACACTCCCTGTCACACACACTCCCTGTCACACACACTCCCTGTCACACACACTCCCTGTCACACACTCCCTGTCACACACTCCCCGTCACACACACTTATAATGACGACCATAGTTGACACTCTACATCATGTCCTCACTTACATGGCGTCGCTTCAGGTCACGTTAGGCGTTTGAATACTCTGGCCTGGGCACAGCTGTGCCCTCAGTTTTCTCACAGCACATCAGGGGAGTCCAAAAGGGCAGAACCTGTGTTTATTTCCAGATCTGTTACTTTCAACTCACTCCATTGCTGGTGTCTTGTTTTCTGTGTTTTCTAGTCCTCCTATTTCACACGGATGCTCAGACAATGTGCTCCTTTGTTTCAGGAGCCTGTGGGCTAGGCAGGAAGAGTAAGTGCTTCAAATCAAAGTTTTTCTTCCCTAACTTCAGTCCTTCCTTCCCTCACCAACTACCTTTCTCCTCTTCCTTTTCCTTCTCCTCCCTTCTTTCAGAACTTTCCCTCCTTTCTCCCCTTCCTCCCTTCATCCTTTTCTTTCTTATTTCTTCCTTCCCTCCTCCCTCCCTCCCTACATTCATTCTTTTCTTCTTCATTCCTTGTTAAGACGTGCACTGCTGGTGAGGTGGGTACAGGAAAACTGAAACCCAATCATGAACGCTTTGTAACTGTATATCTCACAGTGATAGCATAAAATTCAAATATATATACATCTAGATGTATATTAGCAATAAGTGTTAGAGAGTTGAGAAGATAAGCAAAGAGAAATAATGAATTCAATTATGTCTAAAGATGCCCCTGTCCTATGCCTATAAAATGAGACTCTGACTCTGCATGGCAAAGGTCTTAGGAATATGACTAAACTCCAGATCTGGGGCCATCCTATTGGATTGTCTGGATAGATGCTTAGGGAACCGCTATATTCCCATAAGAGGAAGGTAGAGTTTTTTCAGATGTGAAGAAAATGCTTCTTCACACCCGTTTCCACTCCAGGCGTGAAAGTCACACAGGCCAGCGGGGCAGAGAGCCCACAGGACACAGGTTTCACAGAGCCACATTCGACATATCAGAATACAATTAAGAGATAATACGACTTTCACGGCTTTTAAGAGAAAACTGATCACCCCAAAAAGGAAAAGGGCCTCTCAAGAACTGAGAAAGGAAACAGAGGAGTTAAAGGAGGAGAGTTTAAAAGCTGTGTGAGGAAGATGTCTCCAGTGAGTGCCAGCCTGTGTGGATCTCCGAGTGTGATCTGCCATGGCCTCGCGTCCACCCACGCATCATGAGGTGTAGCTGTGGTGTGCCTTGACACCTCCAGTTCATGGACGGGTCAGCTGTGTCCACACCAACAGGTAACCAACACTGAGAGTGGCCCTATGCCCCTGAGCACTGCTGAATGTGACCCCATAAAACAGTTCCTGTTCAGGACACAAAGTAAATGTATTGTCTGAAACGAACAGAAGTTTTACACTCAGTGAAAAAGTTTTTAAGTGTTAGCATGGAGGTACTGGAGCAATAGTATGGCAGGGGAGGGCTTTTTATCTACTTTTCTTTGGTGAGGGCTACACTGGACTGTGCTCAGGGCTTACTCTTAGCTCTCTGTGCTCCAAGATCACTCCCAGTGGTGTTGGAGGGTCCATCATTTGAAGTGCCAGAGATTGCACCCAGGTTGACCACATGCAAGACAAGTGGTGTTGCATGTGGTCAGCCTAGATTCAATCCCTGGCATCCCATATGATCCCCTAGCACTGCAAGGAGCAATTCCTGAGTGCAGAAAAGGTATGACCCAAAGCCTAAATAATAAATTCATTAAAAATAAAATAAAATGATTTTTTTGCTTTTGGGGAGTCACATTGAACAATGCTCAGGGATTACTCCTGGTTCTGCACTCAGGAATTACTCCTGGAGCTGCTCTGGGGAGGATATGGGATGCTGGGGACTGAACCTGGGTCGACCGCGTGCAAGGCAAACACCCTACCAGCTAGATTATCTCTCTGCCACCCCCCAAAAAAAATTTTTTAAGTGTTAACATAGAATGAAAAAAAAAATTGTCTCTCTTACGATACCCATAAAGGAAATACCCCAGAAAGAAATAAAAGATACTGTGATGAATGAAAAATACACCTGAGTAAACAGACTAAATTTCTCATTTCTAGTTACCAAAGTGAAAATATTTCTGTAACAATGTGCACGGCAGCTTGCAGTGCTGATAGTGATAGAAAATATGTTAGACAAAAAAAGGAGAATGTTGGAATGTCAAAGTGTGCGGTCAACACCTGGTGCCCGGCAGGGAAGTCTGAAAGTGTATGTCCTAATTACCAGCATAAAGACTCATTTAAAGACAAGAATTATGGCTTCTTCTTCTGCACCTCAAAAGAAACAGTGACTAAGATACAAAAGCAGTCGACAGAATGGGAAAGAATATTCACCCAATACCCATCTGATAAGGGGTTAATATCCAGGATATATCAGGCACTGGTAGAACTTTACAAGAAGAAAACAAACAACCCCATCAAAAAATGGGGAGAAGAAATGAACAGAAACTTCAGCAAGGAAGAAATTCGAATGGCAAAAAAACATATGAAAAAATGCTCATCATCACTAATCATCAGAGATGCAAATCAAAACAACAATGAGATACCACTTTACACCACAGAGACTGGCACATATTCAAAAGAGCAAGAACAACAAGTGCTGGCGTGGATGTGGGGAAAAGGGGACACTCATCCATTGTTGGTGGGAATGCCGGCTGGTACAGCCTTTCTGGAAAACAATATGGACTTTCCTTCAAAGACTAGAAATTGAACTCCCATTTGACCCAGCCATACCACTCCTGGGAATCTACTCTGGGAAACCAAAAATACGCAGCGGAAACACCATCCCTACTTTTATGTTCATAGCAGCATTATTCACAATAGCCAGAATCTGGAAGCAACCAGAGTGCCCGAAAATCGATGACTGGATAAAGAAGCTTTGGTACATCTACACAATGGAATACTATGCAGCTGTTAGGAAAAATGAAGTCATAAAATTTGCCTATAAATGGATGGACATGGAGAAGATTATGTTGAGCGAAATTAGCCAGAAGGAGAGAGACAGATACAGAATGACTGCATTTATTTGCATGGCATAATATATATATATATATATATATATATATATATATATATATATATACATATTATGATACCAATATCCAAGGTCAAGTGAAACATATATCAGGAGGTCTTGTCAAAGGTGGAAATTATCACAAACGTGTGGGAGTCAGAGATTAGGTAAGACAGAAAATGGAACAGGGTGCTAATAATAGTCGAGGGTACTAATGCCAACCTAGAACTGAGCATTAAATAGAGGCAAAAGGATACACATGACAACCTTTTAATGTATGTTCTGTAATCCATAGTCTGGAAGGGAAGGAAAAGAGAAAGAGAGAGAAAGGGAAAGAAATAAAGAACCTGCCATGGAGCAGGGCTGGGGAAGGGGGAGGGAACCGGGGATGTTGGTGGTGGGAGATGGGCACTGGTGGAGGGACGGGTGCTGAAACACTGTATGACCAAAACCCAAACATGAACTTTTTATTTGTATATCTTTTTATTTGTATATCTCACGGTGGTATAATAAAATACTTAAAAAATAATAAATAAATAAAATAAAATAAAATTACGGCTTCTTGGTTCAATGCTTCCATAGTCATAGATTATACAGTGCCTGGGTGGCTTTTTATCTTCTTTCCTTTGGTGAGGGCTACACTGGACTGTGCTCAGGGCTTACTCTTAGCTCTCTGTGCTCTAAAATCACTCCCAGTGGTGTCGGAGGGTCCATCATTTGAAGTGCCAGAGATTGCGCCCAGGTTGACCACATGCAAGACAAGTGCCCTGCCCACTGTATTATGTCTCTGGTCTCAGCGGTGCTTGATTTTTATCACTACCTTTGCTTTATACTTGTCAGAGTGTTTGTAGTGGTCACACTTAGCAGTCCCTGGAGTGCCTGGGTCAGGCAGTGCTTTGACCATGGTCGATTTTAGGACTGAAACGTTCTACCACTTAAGCATATTCTACCTTTTAAGCCTAAATTGTCAGTTTCCGTTTTTAATCCCCAGGATAATCCTTATCTTTTACTTTTATTTCAAATTACTGTCTACTGTTTTTTTTTTCTATTCGTTAAGCCTCTTTTTCATTTGGTTTGACTGTGGGGAAATTTGTTTGGTTTGTGTTCTCAACTCTTTATTTTGGTATCTGTAAATTCAAAAAGTTTTGCCTGTTATTTAGTTAAATATTCATTAAGATGGTTCTTTTCCTGAGATTCTAATTATACATATGTTAGGCCTCTTGAAATTACTGATAAGTGTGGGATTCTGATTTTTTTTATCCTGTTCTCCTTGTCTATTTTTGGTTAAGTAAAGTTTAGTAACTATATATAAAGTGATTTTTTTTTAATTCATGTCTATTGAGTCTACTTGGAACCAACAAAACCTGTTCTCATCTTATTTATTATTTTCTATGAAGATTTCCATGTGATTATTTCTTAGAGCACTCATTGTCTGCTAACATTTTTGACCTGATCTTGTATACTCTTTACTCTTCAGTTACAGGCTGTCGTATATTAATGATGAGTGTATTAGATCTCATATTTGTTATTTCCATTTATTCTATATCATTTCTATAATGATTGATATATCTTTATATTGATTTTGCCTTTTTATTCTTTGCAATGTTTATTTGCAAACTGAAATGCATAGGACAAAGTGAATGAGGTTATTTTAGTGCTTTATACTTTAATACACCTCTCATGCTTACTCTGAAAATGGTTGTCTTGGAGTGATTTTTTTAACTTGTGCTCAGTTTGTATCACCATGCTGATCATGGAGCCAAAGTGGCAGTACAGCAAGTAGGGCACTTGCCTTTCACGAGATGACCAGGGATTGATCTTGGCACCCAGTTGGTCCCTGGAACCATCTTGAGTGATCTCTGTGTACTGCTGGCTATGACCCCAAACAAACAAAAAACACCATGCTCATAAATGAGTCTTCCATCTTCCCAGGAGATACTCTCTGAGGCTCTCAACTAATCCTGATGTGACTCAATGCTAACACTTACCAGCATGGCATAGACAATTATGGAAAGAAACACTTTCAGATGTTTATGGCAGGCATTAAAATATGCTATAAAGGTGTAAACTTATAGACAAAATGACCTCTGCTCTGGGTTGAAGCAATGATGCAGTGGGCAGGGCATTTGCCTCCAGGCTCGATCCCTAGCATCACCTATGGTCCCCTGAGCACAACCAGAAGGTATGTCTGTATGCAGAGCCAGGAGTGATCCTTAAACATCTCTAGGTGTACCTTTCTCCCAGCAAGAATTCCCAGAAGATAACCTCTATATTACTGATATGACTACCTGCTATTTCTCTCATCGCCAATCCTGGTATTTATATTTTCCTCTTTTCTCTCCTCAATTGAGAGTGGCCTTCCAACGGGGGGACCTCAGCTAGCAGGATAATCAATATTTTACAGTCCTCATTGGCATACAGATATGTTTATTTTACATAACTATGATCCATAGAATCTCTACATGTCCAAGGTGTTTTACATTCAGATTTTAGAAATTCATTTAAAAAGCTCTTTCTAATTTATTTAGTGATGTTTTTCCCTAGAATTTATACCTAGGATCTCTCTCTCCTTGATAGTGGCTGACTTTCTCAGGGCTTGAAGTTAGTTTTTTCTCTGTGATTTTATATCTATGGTGAATTTAATAAAATAACTCAATTTTAGTGGTACATTAATTTTATCATTGCATTCTGAGAAAACATTTGCCAACTGCACTCAATAGAAAATAACTCCCACAGTAAACATCACTGCCCACCACGCAAACATAGTTGCATAGTTGCTAGTTTACTTTCTTAATAATATTAAATACAAGTCCACAAAATATCACAGAAATACTTTTAGTATAAGCTATGTCTAGTTAGGGATCACGCTTCTCCCCTTCAAACTCTTATAAAGTGATAATAGTGACCAAAGCAATATGCTATGGAAGCAAAGTGGACACAGTTCAATGACAAACAATTAAGACTTTAGAAACACACATACAATTGGGCAAATGGTTTGCTGCAAAGGAGTCAAATATGTAATGAAGAAATACAGGTCTCTTCAATACTTTACGGAAAGCTGTAGAAGAGCACGCAAATGAATGAGTCTAGATCATTATCTCGTACCATACCAGAAGCAGAAGTCAAAGTGATTAAAGATGAGGATGTAAAATCTTAGACCGTGGTGTGAATGGTGAAAAGCATAGATGGTCAGCTCTAAGAAACTGGTCTTATGGGTTCCCTGAGGAAAGCACAGCAACTGCAGTGGAACACGAACACGGCCAAGCAAACGGGAAGAGATCAAACTCAAAATTGCAGAGAAGGAAACTAAGACCAGCAGGGACATGCATTTGGCTGTGTGGGAGAAAGCGCTTAACGTTGCTTGTCAGGAGGTGTTGCAGGACTCCTAAGGGCCGCTGCATCTGCTCTGGATTGCCTCCCGCAAATCACTCCGTAGATAAGGGGGTAGTCTAAATGTGGCAGTTTATCCGACCATGTATGCTGTACTAGCTGGTATAAATATTCTCCCATGCTATCACAATCATCGTGGGACTAGCTAGATCTTACCAGCATATTAGCCTGGCCACGCTGGACCCCTGAGTAATTAGACCAGAGAGAAATGCTGTTTGCTTCCAAACAAACAAGCATGGCTCCCTGATAAAATATAAAACTACAATGAAGTAGAGGAGACTTGTGAAGGCTTGGAGAAATATTTAACTGGCATTGGTGTTGATCTTTGGTACAGTGACTTGCCATCTCAGAAACCCCCTTCTCTACATTTCAAAGGCCTTCCCAGCTCGAAACATTAGCACAGTAAAGGCCCTAGGTGAGATGCAGGGAGGGATTACCTGAGGGCATTGGACCCTCCCTGCTTTCCATAACAATGGGAGGAAGGTCTGAGTTGCAGGGGGTGGGATATAAACTAGCCAACTAGCCGGTTCCCGCTCTCCCGGGCTTCTTCTTCCCTGTGGGATTTCGCCTTGTGAGCGTTTATTCCCCTTGGAAGTTTTACACGTGGTGATCGCCATCTTGGCCTACACGTGGCTGGGGTTCTAGCCTGGAATCCTAAGCATCGGGTTTTTCCTTTTGCTGATTTGTATGCCTGAGCCTGTGATAAGTAAAACCTTTTAAAACCGCATCGGATTCCTGAGTGTTCATCCATTTTTCGCCGGCTTCGGGAGGTAGAAGGGAACTCGCTTCCCGGCACTGTCGGGGACCCGGCAGAGCGCCCCGACAAGGAGGTTAACATTCAGAAATTATAAAGTACTCAAGCAACTTGAAACCAAATATCTGGATAAATAATCCCCTGAAACAGTAGAGGAGCTGTATCACTTGTATCCCTTGTCTTCCCATTGTTCATCAATTTGCTCGAGCGGGCACCAGTAACATCTCCATATGTCCTGTCACATGCTAGTGTAGCCCAAGAGCATCTGCTTGCTCTAGGAACATGTAGAGCCTCAAACCAATCCTTCAGGTCATGGGAATAAGGTCTATAACTCAATCTGACCCAGGTATGCTGAACCAGAGACTCTCAGTCATGGGGCAGAGCTGCTCCTTGCTCTCCCTGTGCCCAGCTGCTCATGAGGTGTCCGGGAGGCATGGCAGGTTCTAGCCCTGGGCTGCCACCCCAGCAGAGCCTCACAACAAGCCAGACCACCCTCCTCTACACCATGAGGCCCACCATTTTCCACATCCAGACTTCCCTCTGTCACAGCTCCACCCAGCAGACCAGACTATCACAGCCCGGCTCATGCGCCGCTAGCAGCCGTGTGGTTTATCAATAAATACTTTATTTAGAGGTGACTACAACAGTATGCTACCCGCATGGCAAGCCTGGCAAGCTGCTCATGTAGTATTTGATATGCCAAATACCAGTAACATTTATATTAGCTTATTCCCGTGCCCTAATATAATGGTTTGAGGCTCTTTATGTTCCTGGAGAAAGCGGATGCCTTTGGGTTCTACTAGCATGAGACGGGACGATCATGATCACGATCACGATCTTCCCGTTAATCATCTATTTGCTAGAGCGGGCACCAGTAATATCTCAATATGTCCTGTCACATGCTGTAGAGCCAAGGGCATCGGCTTGGGACAGGAACATAAAGAGCCTCAAACCATTATATTAGGTCATGAGAATGATCTAATATAATTGTTACTGGCATTTGGCATATAAAAATACAACACGAGCAGCTTGCTAGGCTTGCCGTGCAGGAGGCATACTCTATAAACACCTCCAAATAAAGCCTTTATTGATGAACGAGCCGGGCTGTGATGGGCTGGTCAGCTGGGTGGAGTTCTGATGAGAGGGAAGTCCAATGTGGAAAATGGCGGCGCCCATGGACTGGGTGGGGGTCGTCTGGCTTGTTGTGAGGTTCTGCCGGGGTGGTGGGCCAAGGCTGGAACCCACCATGCCTCCCGACTGCCTCATGAACGGCTGGGCACAGGGAGAGCAAGGAACCACTCTGCCCCATGTCTGAGAGTCTCTGGACCAGCATACCTGGTCCGGATTGAGGAAGAAACTGCTCCAGGGTGGGTGTCGATGATCCGGGCTGTGATGGGCTGGTCGGCTGGGTGGAGTTCTGATGAGAGGGAAGTCCAATGTGGAAAATGGCGGCGCCCATGGAGTGGGTGGGGGGGTCGTCTGGCTTGTTGTGAGGTTCTGCCGGGGTGGTGGGCCAAGGCTGGAACCCACCATGCCTCCCGACTGCCTCATGAACGGCTGGGCACAGGGAGAGCAAGGAACCGCTCTGCCCCATGTCTGAGAGTCTCTGGACCAGCATACCTGGGCCGGATTGAGGGAAGAAACTGCTCCAGGGTGGGTGTCGATGATCCGGGCTGTGATGGGCTGGTGGGCTGGGTGGAGTTCTGATGAGAGGGAAGTCCAATGTGGAAAATGGCGGCGCCCATGGAGTGGGTGGGGGGGTCGTCTGGCTTGTTGTGAGGTTCTGCCGGGGGTGGTGGGCCAAGGCTGGAACCCACCATGCCTCCCGACTGCCTCATGAACGGCTGGGCACAGGGAGAGCAAGGAACCGCTCTGCCCCATGTCTGAGAGTCTCTGGACCAGCATACCTGGGCCGGATTGAGGAAGAAACTGCTCCAGGGTGGGTGTCGATGATCCGGGCTGTGATGGGCTGGTCGGCTGGATGGAGTTCTGATGAGAGGGAAGTCCAATGTGGAAAATGGCGGCGCCCATGGAGTGGGTGGGGGGTCGTCTGGCTTGTTGTGAGGTTCTGCCGGGGTGGTGGGCCAAGGCTGGAACCCACCATGCCTCCGACTGCCTCATGAATGGCTGGGCACAGGGAGAGCAAGGAACCGCTCTGCCCCATGTCTGAGAGTCTCTGGACCAGCATACCTGGGCCGGATTGAGGAAGAAACTGCTCCAGGGTGGGTGTCGATGATCCGGGCTGTGATGGGCTGGTCGGCTGGATGGAGTTCTGATGAGAGGGAAGTCCAATGTGGAAAATGGCGGCGCCCATGGAGTGGGTGGGGGGGGGTCGTCTGGCTTGTTGTGAGGTTCTGCCGGGGTGGTGGGCCAAGGCTGGAACCCACCATGCCTCCCGACTGCCTCATGAACGGCTGGGCACAGGGAGAGCAAGGAACCGCTCTGCCCCATGTCTGAGAGTCTCTGGACCAGCATACCTGGTCGGATTGAGGAAGAAACTGCTCCAGGGTGGGTGTCGATGATCCGGGCTGTGATGGGCTGGTCGGCTGGGTGGAGTTCTGATGAGAGGGAAGTCCAATGTGGAAAATGGCGGCGCCCATGGAGTGGGTGGGGGGTCGTCTGGCTTGTTGTGAGGTTCTGCCGGGGTGGTGGGCCAAGGCTGGAACCCACCATGCCTCCCGACTGCCTCATGAACGGCTGGGCACAGGGAGAGCAAGGAACCGCTCTGCCCCATGTCTGAGAGTCTCTCTGAGACGGGACATATGGAGATATTACCGGTGCCCGCTCTAGCAAATAGATGATTAATGGAAAGATAGTGATAGTGATCAAATACTACATGGGTGGCTTGCCAGGCTCTGCCATGTGCGAGAATGATCATTACAGTGTATAAATGTGAAAGATCCTGGGAATAACCTGGTCTTCACTTCCACTATTGTCTAAGAATGTCACCAGCACAGTTGTGGGTATGGAGTGTCTCTCTTCCGGTTGCTGGGTGTGGTTGCTGGGAACTCACAGGTACGCCCTCCAACATGGAAGTGGAGAAATGGGACGAGGAGCCCAAATCCCTGCTCCAAGTCCAGCCAGCTTGGCTCCTCCGCACATGTGAGTGAACCCTAGGAGCTATATTGGACTCAGACCAGTGCTGGTCAAGTCGTTTACCATCCTCCGGTACTCCATGGGCTGCTCCATGTAGAGCCGAGCTACACAGCTGTGGTCTAGAGGAGCTGAAAAGGTTTTTATTATAAAAGCGACATATAAATGCCCACTAGCACTTTTAATTTAATTGTATAGATACTCTCAAAGTATTAAAGCATAGATATATTTTCCTTTGGGTCCAGAGAGAAATACAGAGGGTAAAATGTTCACCTTACCGGTGGCCAACCTGAGTTCAATTCCTCACACCCCATTTTATGGTATATCTCTGTTATTTATGGTATATTAGTCAATGGTATGGCATACCATTCTATGGCAGCTACTGTTAACAAAATGCTCATTGTACAACAAGTATCTTTAAAGCTGTTAATGTCTAATAAATGATAACCATATCAGATCACTGTGTAAAGAAAAGTTAATGTTGGAGTACACGCCCTGGACACGGCTACCCAGAGCCTCTGCATCTTGTCTGGAACTATCTCCCACAGGTCATATTGTAGATAGGAGGCAGGAAGACAGTTTGGATCTGCGATGCTTTATGTGGTGGAATATTCTTACCTTGAATTCTATGTTAGCTGGTATAATTATTTCCTCTCATACTCTCAAAGATCCCCATGTGGGACTGGACAACTCTACCAGAGTCGGCCTGGCTATGTTGGATCCTCCATAAAATAGCCATAATTAAATCAGAGAGAAATGCTGTTTGCCTCCTGACAAGCAAGAATGGCTCTCAATAATTCTAAAGGATAGTACCAAGAACAAATCTGAAGTAAAGATAAGGATCTTGTGGAAGTTTGGAGAAATATATACCTGGCTGTAAAATATTCATAGTACAGATGTACACTTTTTGTATTAATCATGAGATACATTTCATCTCAGAGGCCCTTCCCCCATCTCTACAAAGTGCTTACAGAAAAGCTTGGGCTAGGGAGAATTAGCATTTGAAGGCCTGGGCTAGGTGAGCTCATTAGGTTTGTGAACCTGGAAGGGATAGAATTGGCCCTGAGTGATACTAGTCTTGTGGGCCAGGGGTGGGGGGGGTGGGGGGTAAAGAGATATGTAAGAAAAAGCTTTCTTCCTTTCTCACTCTCTGCCAGTTTGTCTCCCTGAGCACATGGTAAGGGGTCCAGCAGCCATCTTGGCCTAGGTACCTACCCAAGCACGTAGTGTAGGTCCTGCTAGAAATTGGAAGTTTGGGTTTTCCTGTCCTTGGATAGTACTGCTAGAACTTGTGTGAATAAACTCGTTTTTTAATTTTGGTGGATTCACAAGTGTTTATCACTGGCCACTGGTCCCCTTGGGGCAGAGGGGATTAGATTCTGCTCCCTGCTACTGCTGGGAAACTCAACCCAAAAGCAGAGGCAGAGGTTCCCTGCAATGTTATTCTTTATATTACATGTTTTTGAAGAAATTTGGGGCCCATGTGTTAAAACATGCCCCAGAGCCTTCCATAGTGCCCCCAAGACTGTGACAAACGAGTTTGCTTCAAAGAGAAGGCAAGAGATTCCTGGATTCTGGGAAGAATAAGCCTGTGATTTTCTGCTCTAAATAATCCTGAGTGCCAGTCACCACCTGCACATGTTCAACTTTACAGTAAAAGGAAAACAGCTAAAATTATTTTAAGTTTAGCAAAGGGGTGTCCTACATAAAAAAATGACCAAAAAGACATTTCAAAGAATGACACAATTTCTCAACTTCCAGAATCATCCATATGAAGGAATTTGCTTATGGAAGTTAGTGTTCAGGTAAGCTGAAGCTATAGTACAGTAGGTAGGGCCCTTTCCCAGGTTCAATCCTTGGCATCATATAGGGCTCCCTGAGCACCACTTGGAGTGATTCTTGAGTGCAGAGCCAGGAGTGACCCCTGCACACCACCAGGTGTGACCACAAAACAAACAAAAGCAACTAATAATAGTCAGTGTTTGGTGACCCTCTAGCAACTGTCGTCGTGTGGACGCTGAACTCCCTGGAAGAAGATTGGCTTTATTTTAGAAACTAACTGACTATGCTAATACCAGCAGGGAAAACAACTGATGTTATCTCAAGTAATTTCATGAATTACCAACTCTTTCTATGTGTGCTTGTCGGATTGTTGGTGAGCTCTGTACGGTGAGGTACAGTGCAGGAGCACTTCAGCCTCATGAGTTCTGATCCCATGTTGGCTCTGCCAAGTCGTGACACTCTGTAACCTCACGCCAGTGGCTCTACGCAGGTCACATCAGTGAAAGCAGCACGCACAGCACTCACACCTCAAGTCAAATGTTGTGCTGGAAACAGGGCATCTCTGAGTGAGGTGGGAACACAACCTCTGCCAGCAGCTAATGGGACATCCTGGGTGCCAGCAGCTGAGAGAATGCAGCGTGGGAAATACCAAATGAGGCTAAAAATATACAAGAATAAAATTTTCCGTTTAGTCAATGATGTCATTGAATGCTCAAACAGAGCAACATTGACTGAAATAGAATGGAGTGATGTACATCAAAGCTGTACCCCCACAAAATGTTTAAATAAAATCTGTAATTGGTAAATTTCTGTAGGTCTAAAACAAATTTTTCAAATATCCCACATCCTGCCTCCCCTATTTTTGACATTATACACTTAGACAGTACAAATGTCCCTAATGAGCTGTTCAGAAAATATTATTAATTATGATTTATCCAGATCTACTCCAGAGTTATAATGCCCTTTGCTATTCTAGGATTCCACCCAGCAATTCTAATTACTTCCCATGTCTTCTGAGAGTTAATCTGGATTTTTCCAGTTTCTTCAGTAACTTATTGTCTGTTTTGATATTTGGTGAAGTTGTAGTTGATTACCACGCATGGTTTTTCTCATTTGGGACTCAGATAGTGTCGTTATTGTTGAACTGGGTCTGGGGAATTAATAGCGTGCAGTGACAACCATCCTCTTCACAGCGCATCAAGGGTGCATCTATCCACATGACTTCTCACAGCTACTCTGACCTTGGCGACCTGGTTGAGGTCATGCTTGTCAGGTTTCTTCACAGTAAGTTTTTCCTTTGCCCAAATCCTACCTCATACTGTGGCGATGCAATGCCATGAGGCACACTTGAGCAGAGTAGAGTTATGTTCAACTCCTAAGAGTGGGTTCCCGAGCTTTTAACTCTGGAGTCAATAGCAAATAAGCAGAAATATATCCACACTCTCTGTCTTCCATACCCAGTGTTACTTTCTACTGCCAATAGTAAAGTTCTGATCTCATCACTGTATCACTGTCTTCCCGTTCATCATCGATTTGCTCGAGTGGGCACCAGTAACATCTCCATATGACCTGTCTCATGCAAGTAGGGCCCAAGGGCACCTGCTTTCTCCAGGAACATAAAGAGGTTCAAACCATTCCATCAGGTCATGGGAATGAGGTCTATAATTGTTACTGGTATCTGGCATATCAAATACGACACGGGTAGCTTGCCAGGCTCTGCTGTGTGGGTAGCATACTCTTGTAGTCATCTCAAAATCCAGCATTTATTGATGAACTGCGCAGCCACTTGTGGCCGCGCTAGCTGGGCTGTCATAGGCTGGTCTGCTGGGTGGAGTTCTGACGGAGTGAGTTCTGATCTCATCAATAGAATAAACTTGGGTCTCATGGTTTACTCCCTATTCAATATGTAATATATAATCTACTAATTTTTAAGAAGATATGCTAATTATTTAGATACAGGATACCAGACTTTTCATACTCTATCCCTAAGGAACTAAAATTCGATCTGCTGACAAAGATCTAGACAGGGTCGATTTTAATGTCAAAACACAAAACTTCTAACCCCTACCCCCTTTTCTGATGTTTCAGGGTTGTTTCATTATACTTTGGGGGTATTTCTTCTAATTCATGTTCTAAAGAGAAGCAACATAATCTAGTCAGGACACACAAATACAGATCTGGCTCTAGTCTTGCCCCACCAACTGCAACTACATGCTGCATGTACAGAACATGATGCATATGTTTGAAAACGTTAAAGCAGTAAATTGAAATAATAAATCTCTGAAGTTCATGTCACTGGTAGAAAATGAAACCAATTAGATGTTCTGTGGCAGACATCATGCACTGAAGTGAATTGGTCATGAAAAGGCAAACTCCAATGCTTGCAGCAACACCTTTCTAAAGTGGCTCTGCAGTGCCAAGAGTAACTAATTAATTTAGAGTGCTCTTAACTGCTCTAATATGCAGCACTTTATTCATGAGCTACTACCCTGTTCCCTCCTGCTCCCTCCTCTAAAATGCTATCAATTATAAAATACCCTGACTTAATAATTGATTTACGAAGAAAAAAAGTCAACCAATACATTAACATATAGAGCAATTTATTTTAAAGGAAGCACAGATTTCTAATGCTAATAACATGAAAAATATTCTTTTACTGTCAGTCTTTATATTTAAAAAAACACAGGAAATTACAATAAAACTATTAAGAATAAAATTGTTATCATTTTGATGTATCTATATTTTGATGATGGTTTTAAAGCCAATAACAGACACCACGTCATTTCCAGTGTGCAGTTACTTCATATACTTCAATGATACCATAAACTTCAACACTACTGAAAATTATCTATTGACCAAGACCCCAATGATCTGTCTCTCTCAAAGACAGTAAACATTTCAGAGGCTGTCGAGTGTCTGATGCTTCTTTTTTCCCATCACAAGCCTTTGGCTATAGCTTTCACATTTTCCAGTTCCCTTTATGCCATGAACTAAGTAATTAATTTCTCTTCTAAATGATCTCTGGAAGCAATGAAAAATAATACAAAATGTTGTTTAGCCCAATCTTTATTTTCAGTGATATTCATTTCTTTTTTAGAAAGAATTTCCCACCAATTTCCCACCCACTAATAGTCAAAAATTACCTCAGTATTTTTTGTTTTATTAAAAGTTTCCATTTCAAGGACTGAAGAGATAGTGTAGCAGCCAGGGATTTGCCTTGTCACAATTCAAACTTTTGCCATGCACACAATGCCAACATTTGCCATGCACACAAACCAGCCAACCCTGATTTGATCCCAGGCATCCATAGGACCCCCAAACACAACTGGGAGTAATTTCTGTCCACTGAGTCAGGAGTAACCCCTTAGCATTTCCATGTGCATCCCCAAAAAATTTTCTATGTCAGGTTCATTGTTTTTTTGTCCTTATCAGGGACTTCATTGTTGATTTGTTCTTATACATTTATGAGCTGGTTTTATTCCTCCTTTGAACACTTTAAGATATCACCTCCTTTATTCTGCCTCTCTTGCTTCTCATTAGCAAACCATTAAGCTTTTCTGGTTGTTTTCCTAGAGATGAAGTTTCCCTGTGACCTCTCTCTTCTTTTCTGGCTTCCTAGAGTATTCCTTAACTGTGATGACTTGTGGGAGTTGATGTTTTCATTATTGTCAGGGAGCTGCTGGGGTCCCCAACAGTATCAGGACAGAAGTTCTCTTCTACCTCCGAGGCTGCCAGGGGAAAGGATGAAAACTCACAAGTCTAGCGCAAGTTCCAAAAAGGCTTTTGATAATACAAAAGCTCTACCACCGCAACCCAATATAATGAAAAAAACTCTAGCTCTGGTCAGAACTTAGACCATACAAGAGAGCCCAAGTCTCCCACCAAAGAGGATCCTACCAGTAAAGAGTCCTATCCAATAAGGGGAGTGAGTGCCTCTAGTCAGTCCCCTTATATACACCAAATTAATCCTAACTATTGACAGGGAGGGTCCTGTCAACAAAGAACCTTAAACAGCTTTTAGATAGTAGAAAAGTGTAGAAGGGTGGTGCCACACCCTATTATAGGTATAAACAAAGGGTTATGCCAAGGACTAATTCCTTCTTCTGAGATTCTCTTATGTAAAACAATGGGGAGGGGCGATTGGTATAAAGTAATACTTTCATGTAATAATTTCATGGGCTTCATGCAATCTAGATGGTACCTGCAAGGTCCTTTTTATTTATTTTCTGCACCAGGGTGATTCTGAGTATCTCGATCTCTGTATTCTGAAAGGGTCACACTCGCCTGTTAGAGGGCAAACTAGTATGATCCTTCCTATAATCTTAAACAATAGACTCAGCATAGCCAGGGTTGCAGTCTCCTGGTAAATTCTAACTGTCCCATGCTGGGTGCAGTGGGTATAAAGAGGAGCTGTGCCCAATCTAGATAACATAGAAGTCTTAGTAGATGTATAATAAGTCAGAAGTTATTCAGAGTCAAGGTGACTTCTGTAACTGCCACACCCTCCAGCAGTGTTTACATAGAAGAGAGGTCTCATTAGAATGAACCTCGGCTTAAGACCATGTAAATAGATTAAGCTGTGAGAAAAGCTCCCAAGCTAGCTAAGCCTGTCATCCAACACATTTTGAGTGATTCTGAGCTTCTAGGATCTGTGGCTTAGCTTCTTTCAGTAATTTGGCCAAGTTTTGTTCCGTATCATGTCTTCTCTTGCCCTTGCCTCTCCTTATCTCTTCTGGAACACCAGCATGAAATAAGTTAAACCAGTTGATGTACATTAGCCTTTGAAATTGTTATATATTTTTTCATTTAAAAATTTATTCTATTATGTTCACGTTATATTTATTGAACATTTTCATAGCATAACCGAGTTCAATCATTCCTTATGTTCTTGACCTGCCAGTAAATACATAAAATAAGCTCTTCTCTTATTTCAAAGGAGAGTATTTCAAGCTCAGGGAATGCTTGAGCCTAAGACCCAGGTACACCAGGCAGAGCAGAAACCAGCTTTCCCCGTTGAACCCCCTGGATTCCATGGACCACGAGAGCAACTTACTACCCGAGTCCACCATCCTGATGGAGCCTCAGAGGAGCCCAGAGAAACCCCCCACACCTTGCTGTCAGCGATCTTCACAATCCACACTCTGCAGCAGGTAAGATCTCCACCCAGCAGACTAATCCAGTCTCCAGCCCGCAGATTAATCCAGTCTCCAACCTGGCTTGTCAGAAACCCAGCCTACAAGAACCCACCAAGCAGAGAAACGCCCTTCAGAGGAGAGTATTTCAAGCCCAGGAATGCTTAAGCCTAAGACACAGGTACACCCAGCAGAGCAGAAACCAGCTTTCCCCATTGCGGCGGCCGCTATGTGGCCGCGCAATTTACCCTCCCGAATTACCATAAATATTCTCCCTATCCCTCTGAGAGAGCCCCACAAAGTAATGAGAATATAGCGCCCGCATGGCAGAGCCTGGCAAGCTGTCCGATGCGTGTTCAATATGCCAAATCCAGGAACAGAAATGTTTATTTTCCTGACCCCAAAAAAGCCCTTAATATGGCAGCAGTAAGAAAGGCAAACAAGCAGTGCCTGATAAAATTTCATGGCCATCCTAGGCTGCCAAAAAGAAGGACTAAAATGACTATCTGTACTTTCAATGCACATACGCTGGCATCGGAAGCATATATTGAGGATCTGATGCTGCAAGCAAAAAGATCAAGTACGACATCATTGGTCTGACTGTGACGAGGAGCCATCAGTTGCATCATGCTGTATTTGACACGGGGAGAAGAATTGTTCCTTGGAACATACGACGAAAGAGGCATCGGTGGCGTTGGTGTCCTTGTCAACATGAACATGGCCATAAACATTGATTCATTTGAATGCCTAACAAACCAAATAGGACGATTACACTTGAAGAGATGTGGCCCACTGCCAGCAATTTCTATCTTCATTGTCTACGCACCAACATCCACATACAAAGAACATGAAATTGAGAAATTCTACATGGAATTGGAGGAGTTCTATAAAAAAAAATCACACATTCTACAAGATCATAGTCGGTGATTTTAATGCCAAGATAGGACCGAGAAGATCGGCTGAAGAACTCCACATCGGGACCCATGGCCTAGAATGGAACGAACAGGGTAGGAGACTATCTGAGTTCATCATGTCCACCAAGACCATTCATGGGAACCAACAGTTCCAGAAGGCTGAAGAGAAACATTGGACATGGGAATCTCCTGGCGGACAGTTCCACAATGAAATTGACCACATCATCTTCAATTGACGGTTTTTCTGATCGATGTAGCTGTCGTCCCCAAATTCCAAACAGGCATGTTGACTCTCACACCGGCCTGACTCCACCTCAGGCAGCCTCCTTGGGGTGTACGGCTGGCAGCGTGGGCACCTGGGGTCGTGGTAGAGCCCCAGGTCTCGGCAGAAGGTGGAACTACAACCCCCAGAAGTCCGAGCGGAACCGGAAGTAAACGGTCATTTTGAACTCTCACACCGGCCTGACTCCACCTCAGGTAACCTCCCTGGGGTGTGCAGCTGGCCGGCAGGCGGCCACTAACGCGGCCGCTTATTAATAGAAAATCTAGGAAATTCAACACCAAGGGAAGGTAACACCCTCAAGAAAAAAGAAACAGTACACCAGAGGAATATATCCCTGAACACCACAACACCATGGGGAAACAACGCAGATCCCCAGCTCGAATAACAGATGAAGGAATCGACCCTGAAGACTCAAAAAAGAATACAGATGTGCATGATCTCTCTGACAATGAAATTAGAGAAGAAATTGGTAGAATGTTTAAGGAGCTCAACGAAAATATTGAGCAGATGTCCAATAAAATACAGGAGAACATAAACAAAGCAGTTGAAAGGGCAGTCAATAAACTTCACTTGATCACTTGAATCCCGTTATTCATCGATTTGCTCGAGCGGGCGCCAGTAACATTTCCATTGGACCCTATCACGTGCCAATGTAGCCCAATGGCATCTGTTGATTCAGGAATATGAAGAGCCTCAAACCGTTCCTTCAGGGTCTTAACAAGGAAGTCTGACCATCTAATAGGTGGGCGGCCACGTGATCTTTTGACATCCCGTGGGATCCAGTCGGTAACGGCTCTAGTCCAGCGGTTGTCTCCAAATCGCATTACATGTCCAGCCCATCTGTTTTTCGATGCCTTGGCAAACGAGACAGCATCCCTGATTCTGGAATAGCGACGGAGGTCAGAACTCCAGATTCCTTCTCTCACTTGAGTGAGACGTGATATTCCAAGCATAGCTCTTTCGATGCCTCTCTGGGAGACCCGAATAGCATTCTCATCCTGCTTTCATAGGGCCCAGGTCTCTGAGGCGTATGTTAATGCAGGGAGAAAGGTGGAGTCGAAGAGATGTGCCCAGAGCCGGAGGTTCTTTGTCCTTTTAGCTATTTCTTCGATGCCTTTGAAGGCATTCCATGCCGCTCTCTTCCTCCTGCGCAGCTCAGGTTTTAGGTCGTTCATCATGTTGACTTCTCGACCTAGGTAGACATAACTGAAGATGAGCTGCAAAAAGCACTCAGAGATCTACATAAGATGGAATAAGACCCGAAAATGGATCAGCAACGAAACAGAGAACAATGGGATGAAGCCAGGCGGAACAACATAAGAATCATTGGAGTCCCAGAGGGACAGGAAAGTAACCCCAAATTCGAAACAGGATCGGACCACTGTCTCCTTCGTCCAAAATTCTACTTCCTGCAACGGGGGAGAAAAGGCTGCAAAGTTTAAGAAGAGAACTCCCAGAACGACCACCAACTGGGAACTCTTTGGCACCATTGCAGCAACATGGGAAGGTACCATCATTGAAAACATCGATGAAGAATACAACCGACTGGTTCAGCACCTCCATGATTGTGCGAAGAATGCCGAGAGAGAGAAAGACACAAAAGAACGCCTGTCTTCAGAAATTCTCAAGCTCATTCGCCAACGTGCCAAGGCGCGAGCCTTAGGAGACCAAATGCTAACATCCAAGCTTGCTAAACGGTGCAGAGAAGCAATAAAAGAAGACCTCAAGACAGAAGAGCAGAAATAATGGAAGATGCAGCAGAAGCCGGGAAAAGCATTCACACCACCCACCTGTCCTTCGCCAACTATAATACCAAGATGACTGCCCTCCGACGCCCCTGATGGATCTATCACATCTTCCAGAAAGGTAATGGAGAAGATTATTCAGGACTTCTACTCAAATCTATTTGATAGTCACATCCACCTGCCCACATACCTAATTCCACAGGATGGATATGTCATTCCCAACGTTCTCCATCTGAAATCTGACATGCCATCTCGTCGGTAAAGAAGGGAACAGCACCAGGCCCAGACAAAGTCAGACCCGAACACCTGAAGAATCTGCCGTCCCGTACTCATCAATACACTACCTTGGCTCTTCACACGCTACCTGTCCGAATGCAAGGTACCCTCCCAATGGAAAACCAGCAGGACAGTTCTACTGTTCAAGAAGGGAGACATTCCCCGACATCAGCAACTATCGCCCCATCTGCCTGTTGTCCATCATCTACAAGCTGTTTACACGAGTCGTCCTGAATGGGATTAGCAGAACATTAGATGCAGGATAACCATGCAAGCAAGCCGGCTTCCAGAAAGGATTCAGCACAATCGACCATATCCACACAGTAACCAAGCTCATTGAGGTTTGTAGGGAGTATAAGATGTCGCTCTGTCTCACGTTCATTGATTTACAGAAAGCCTTTGATTCTGTGGAGACTGAAGCAGCCAAAGAGGGTGTTCAAACCCCCATACATCAAGATCCTTTGTGAGCTGTATTACGGATTCACCACCAGGATCTCACCATTCTACAAAGAAGTTATCATTAATGTGAAAAGAGGGGTTCGACAGGGTGATACCATTTCACCAAAACTCTTCAGTGCCACCCTCGAGAACATCATGCGACAATTAGAATGGGAAGGAATGGGAGTGAAGATAGATGGTCGGCAACTACACCACCTCCGCTTCACTGATGACATTGTTCTAATGACACCAAACATTAGCCAAGCGACACAAATGCTGGCTGACTTTGACCGAGAATGTGGAAAGATAGGTCTACAGCTGAATCTGAAGAAAACTATGTTCATGAAGAATGAACTAGTTCCAGAGACCCCATTCACTCTCAATGGAACAAACATCTCTGAATGCAGCAGTTATGTGTACCTATGTCAAGAAATCAACATGATGAACGACCTAAAACCTGAGCTGCGCAGGAGTAAGAGAGTGGCATGGAATGCCTTCAAAGGCATCAAAGAAATAGCTAAAAGGACAAAGAACCTCCGGCTCCGGGCACATCTCTTTGACTCCTCTGTTCTCCCTGCATTAACATATGCCTCAGAGACCTGGGCCCTAAGAAAGCAGGATGAGAATGCTATTCGGGTCTCGCAGAGAGGATTCGAAAGAGCTATTCTTGGAATATCACGCCTCACTCAAGTGAGAGAAGGAATCGGAGTTCTGACCTCCATCGCTATTCCAGAATCAGGGACGCTGTCTCGTTTGCCAAGGCATCGAAAATCAGATGGGCTGGACATGTAATGCGATTTGGAGACAACCGCTGGACTAGAGCCATTACGGACTGGATCCCACGTGATGTCAAAGGATCACGTGGCTGCCCACCTACAAGATGGTCAGACTTTCCTGTAAAGATCCTGAAGGAACGGTTTGAGGCTCTTCATAACCCTGAATCAACAGATGCCATTGGGCTACATTGGCACGTGATAGGGTCCAATGGAAATGTTTCTGGCCCCGCTCGAGCAAATCGGTGAATAATGGGATTCAAGTGATCAAGTGAGCAAGCTCTTCTCTGATGCTCTTGTCACTTTTCTTTATTTCTGCTATTTTTTACACTTTCAAACTTTCTGCTTAAATCCTCCCATCAATTCATATATATTGAACTATGTGCTTTTCCTCTCTGTCTTTTAATATAATGGTTTAGTTGTTTCAGTCTATGCCTAATGGTTACATTTGAACCTTATTTAATTTGTGTTTTTGATTAGTATCTCCTCACATTTGATTTTTCATATCTGTAATTATTGTATTTTGTTATTCTTATCAAACATGAGTCCATGTGATATCAAACGTTAACACAAAATTTATATATATCTAAAAGTTGGTATACTTTTCCTGTGATCTCATAAGCATGGATGTGATGTAATGAACTCAATCACGCTTTGAAACTTGCTTTCATTGTCTTCAGGGCATGACAGTGTCACAATTCTGGAGCAGTACCTTGGTGTTATTTTGTGGGGTATGGGCCTTAGATGGCAGAGTGTGTTTCTTCCTGTTTCTGCTCAGCTGTGAGCTTCTGAAAGAGCACTCAGGCACACCTGAGTCCTGGGCAAGCTCTCCGTCCCTGCACACTGAGAATGCCCTCCAGTGATTCTGCTCCCAACATCTGCGGAGGTCCTGTGCAGTGAGGAATTCCATCCTCTAGGCCTTGCACAGCCCTGCTTTGCTCTGCTCTGTGATCCTGATCAAAGATTCCTACCTTCTCCTCAATAGGAAGTGAGGGCAAATGACTCCACTGAAGTTGGCTCCGGTCTTTAAGCAGAAAACACTCTACTCTTCATAGTGAGTAGTACGAGCGATGTGTTTTGGGGTCTACACCTTCTCATGGCGAGAGATGTTTTCCTTCTCCTCCTCCTCCTCCAGATACCACTGCTTGTATGGATTCTGAGTGCTGGAAGGTTGACTTACCCTTAAGATTTTACTTTCTATTGGAAAAGTCTGAGGAAGTAGGTAACATTTTTTAGCTTCAACCTGTTATTACTGGGATGCCAGAACCTCCCAGGAAGAGTTTTCCCCAGTTCTTGGCCTGTTTCTATACTTCTGGATGGAAGTCTAGAAGGTTCCAGGAGAAAATCATAGAGGACCATGGGACTTCCTCAGAGTTGTCCGTGCCTCCCTGAAAGTACTTTTTTAGCTTCATAGTTCATAGCAGTTTGCTGCTCTCTGATGCTCTTCAGGAGGGCTACAATTCATAGACCTAAAGACTGTCTTTTACCAGTGTTTACATTAGGTGACAGTTCCTCCAGCTTTGTACATGTGTAGTGGAAGCGTAAGTCCTCTTGTGTTTTGTCCTGCTTTTGACTATTTTCTTTGGTGTAACACGGACCTTTAGATCCTTCTTGCATATCACTTTTTACAATCTATATAATTTTAAGGTTCTTTAAAGACTCTGAGAGAAATTATTGTTTTGAGATTTCCAGAGAGCTACAGGAAGCATTTATTTCACATTACTAAGAGAAAAATAATCATCTGATAAGTAAACTTCCATTTAATCATGTAATTTCTAAATCACAAAAATAGCATAACTCATCTGAGTCAACTGCCATGGAAAAAAATTTACATTAAGTCCATTTTTACCTATGTATTTAATTTTTTTTAAAAGCTTAAATTATAAATACTGTTTCTCACTTCCCTGCAACTGCAATATTCTTGATATTTCCAGGTTTTTAATACTCTTCCTGGTTTCCACTGGCTTCTGTTCTGCTTAGTGGGTCTCTAGTTCTAACACTTATCCTTTGTTAAGTCTCCTTGCTTTTCCATCGTGGATTTGCTTTGGACATCAAACTTTTTGTGGAGAATTTCTTCTATTCTCTTTCCCCTGTCCACCTCTTTTCCAACCAACTAGTATTTTTCTTGGACAACGAGGAGGGGCAAAATGTTAGAGAAGTGTTGTGCTGGTCTGTGTTTTAACAACTTGTTCACAGAAAAATAAAATGGAGCATGATTTTTAGTTTCTGGTTTCTGTTATGTAAGTATTTTACAAATTCTGGCAAGGTTACATGACTAAGTACACAGAGATGTATATAGCCCACAGCCATTTTCTTCTGAAGGGTTCCTACATACCACTGAGTTGGCAAAAATAGAAAAAGCACACCACTGAGTTGAATAAGCCCTAGACAAGGACGTCTCTTATCTAGTGCAGAGTGTATCTGTGTATGAACATTGTAAGATTTCTGAGCTGGGATAACCTAGTGTTATTTCTTCTGCAATGTGAATGATGTTTGAGAACAGTGCTTCTCAAACATCCTCTTCTCAAGCACTCTTAGAATGGGCTGAAAAGCTAAATTTGCTTTGTTTCAGGGCCACAACAGCTTTGCTCTTGGCTTACACCAGGCTGCGCCAGGGCTCAAGGGGTCATATGTTAGTGTTAGAAAGTTAACCTGATTGGTGGCATGCAAGGGAAGCACTTTACTTGCTGTACTGGCCGTCTGGCTACTGGAAGACCAGGTTGGAGAGAGATGTGAGCCGGGCCTCCAAAGTTTCTGCAATTCGAGGTCCCAACCTGCTGTGCTCAGGGCTCACTCCTGGTTCTGCATAGAGGAATCACTCTTGGAGGCTGGGGCCACTATAAGGAGTGTGGAGGATCTAACCCAGATTCTAAAAAAGCTTCCAGAAATCCAATCCCATAAGCACAGCAATTTGAAACTTGCCTTCAATCTCCTTGAGTCTTTGAGAGCACGGTGGGCCAGGGTTCAGACACGTACATCTACATGTTCTGAGTGTGCTGGGAAGCCAGCAACCACTCCTCAGGGGCAGGCCTGTTCCAGATCAACAAAGGCACTGGGAAGGAGACGGTGGTAGGGCGGCTCAACGAGACACAAGTCTTCCAAGGAAAACTCCACCCAGCAGACCAGCCTATCACAGCCCAGCTCATCCAGATCCACCCTTCTGCAGTCTTTTTAATCAGGCCCAGGTATACTGATCCAGAGACAGACATGGGGCAGAGCTGCTACTGGCTCTCACTGTGCCCAGCCGCTCATGAGGCGCCCGGGAGGAATGGCAGGTTCTAGCCCTGGCTCGCCACCCCAGCAGAGCCTCACAACAAGCCAGACAACCCTCCACTCCATGAGGACCTCCATTTTCCACATCCGGACTTCCCCTCGTCAGAACTCCACCCAGCAGACCATCCTATCACAGCCCGGCTCGCATGGCCCAAGCAGCCGCGTGGTTCATCAATGAATGCTGGATTTTGAGATGACTACAAGAGTATGCTACCCGAACAGCAGAGCCTGGCAAGCTCCCGTGTTGTATTTGATATGCCAGATAACAGTAACAATTATAGACCTCATTCCCATGACCTAATGGAATGGTTTGAGGCTCTTTATGTTCCTGGAGCAAGCAGGTGCCCTTGGGCTCTACTTGCATGAGACAGGTCATATGGAAATGTTACTGGTGCCCGCTCGAGCAAATTGATGATGAACGGGAAGACAGTAATATAGTGATACAGTGATGTGAATTATGCTTCGCTTATTTCTCATCTGGGATCCGATTTTCCCCTCATCAATACTTGCCCTCCAAAGTGATGCAAATAAAGATGCTAACATGTCAGCTGAGAGGTATGTTTGGTTTAGAATGGCTTACTCAGGACACTTCTATGCTATTGGGCATTCACAATGCTGGGTTACACCTTACTTGCTAGTGCTAGTCCTGGGGTTTTGTATTGCTAATGATGGATTGTTTTTCTCCTTCCAGTAAGCTTTTAGCATGTGCTTATGCTAAGGAATTTTTTTTGTATAGGCATTGGAAGATAGTAAAGATGGTACATTTGTGAGTTAATTAACTCTGAATTAGTTACTCCTGGACATCTCATAATGTTTTCTAACAAGATGCCTCAATTGCCCTTATATTGATTCTAATTCCACACAGCCCAAAAAAGAGCGTCCCTACATGGGATTGAATGGTACCAGGAAAAGAGATCACTCTGAATTCAAAATGGGAAAACTAATTTTTTTTTATTGAAAGATCTTAGAGTAAGCCCTGGTTGGCCCAAAGATAAGATAAGCATGGATCACCATGCACCCAGAGCAGAGTGCCTAGGACTGTTACCTTTCATTCTGTAGACTTGTTTCTGTTCTGCAATAGGACCCTGAAATGGATTAGAAATGATCAATCTGGCAAGGGGGACATAATCTGAGTCATATGACATGATCTCCCCAGGAAAGTTCACCCTATAAATTTAATCTCAGGAGGCCAGATAGTCCAGCGGGTAGGGTGTTTACCTACATGCAGATGACCCAGGTTGATCCCTGGCATCCCATATGGTCCCCATGCAGAGCCAGGGAGTGATTCCTGAGCGCAGAGCCAGGAGTAACCCCTGAGCATCGCTGGATGTGACCCAAAAAGCAATGAATGAATGAGTGAATGAATGAATGAATTTAATCTCAGGTGTAGATAAATGGAGTATGCCACCCACACAGCAGAGCCTGGCAAGCTACCCGTATCATATTTGATATGCCAAATACCAGTAACAATTTTAGACCTCATTCCCATGACCTGATGGAATGGTTTGAGGCTCTTTATGTTCCTGGAGCAAGCAGATGCCCTTGGGCTCTACTAGCATGAGACAGGACATATGGAGATGTTACTGGTGCCTGCTCGAGCCAATCCATGATGAACCGGAATACAGTGATACAGTGATACAGTGTAGATAAATGTTGTATCTCTTACTGTGCTTATACAAAATGACTAGAAATATTATTGAAATGATTGTTTACCAGCCCAAAGTTTCCGCCCAATAGCCCTAGGAAATAGGGCCATGGTCCCCTGTACTTTGCAGCTGTAAGAAGAAGCCTGGCCTTACCTCATTGTTTTAGGAAGAAAGAGCCTTTTAACTTTTGTAACACCCAGTCTCCATCCTCTGTACAGGATTAATCTCTAGCAGTTCGGTGAGTCAGTTTGTGTGTCAGTGTGGAGCGAGTTGGATTAAGTTGGGTTTTCTAGACTGGTGGTCTTGTTCTCTCTGCCTATTGGTCAGAGGAGATCGTCATCAGCCCAGAACATGACCAGGGAATCTGATGGGCCCCAATGCTGTCAGGGACCCCAAATAGCCCCACCACCCTAAGTTGACCAGCCTTGTTTTCTCATGATTAGTCTTTTGAATGATGAATTAAATACCAGCACTTCATAAAGCAGGAACAATAAACAGCACACTGAAGGCTCTCGTAAAGAAACTCACCACCAGGTCCTGAGTGGAAACCTTTCTGTAGTCAAATTGAATAATGGGCAGATCTTTGATAATATCAGTATGTCCGTCTCTCTCAAGTCCATAATATATGGTCAATAACCTAATAATCTTCATGAAGGACCTAGGAACACTCAGCATCACCTACATTGCTGTTCATGTCAGCATTCAATATGGGGGTTGGGGTTTAATTTGCTATTATTTCAAAGTCAGCCACATTAATCTTAGTAAAAAGCATATAAATAGGAGTTTACCAAGACATCATTAAGGTGAAAATGTTAGCAATTTCAGTAGAAGTGTAATTCAAGAAATATTTTGATAACAATAGCTTAGGAACCCAAAACACACTCTTTGTCTCTTTCCTTGATAACAAAGTATGCTCAGTAGTCATTAAATGAGCAACCAGTGCTTTTAATGGTAAAGTTATTTTTATTTTTTATTTTGGTTTAAGACAGAGGTAGGACATGTGGCTCAGCAGGGTGGGTTGAAGAATTTTAGGTTCTATATATTAATAGAAAGTGCAGTCATAGACAGTGTAGCTCTAGGCTAGATGTTGTTTCATTGGCTTTCTTTTCCTCATTTATAAAATGAAGATAGCTGAAAATAGTAAAGATTAATAAAATCAAAAGAGCAGCTGGTGCTTGAAAGATTTTATTTTATCCCACATCCATCCTTTGGGATCCTCTTTTCTTTCTCCCTTTGCTATTGAACTGGTCTTCGGACAATTTCATTTTCCACATCTTGACTTTGCTCTTATATTCCCACAGCACTTAGCCTACCTGTCCCTCCTGACCTCTGTAGGATCTCTTTGTCTACACACACTCTGTGCTGGGCAAACTTGCTCTTCCCCCTTCTTTCTCCTCCTTTTCCTCTTATTCCTCCTCCTCCTCTTCTTTTTCCCCTTTCTTCTTCCTCATCTTTCTCCTCCTCCACTATCTTTGCCTCCTTCACCTCTTCCTCTTTTCTCTTCCTCCTCTTCCTCTTGTCTTCTTTCCCCTCCTCCTCCTATGCAGCTGTATCACTTCACTGCCATTCACACAGTCAATTCCCTTGACTCCACGCACCTCTTCATTTCTGTGCTGCTCTGTGCCTCGGGCCTTCTCCACCTCCTGCATAGTAAGCTGGGTCACCAATTGAAAACCCTGTTCCCTGCTTTTCCTGATACACCCCTTGCTAACCTCCTCCCATTTCCCTCCCCTTGTGAAACACACTCACCCATTCTTCTCTCTTTTTCCACTTTAATCTCTGGATATTTCTTTATCTTTCACTTTTCTCATCTTTAAAATAAAATGATGATAGTATCTCAGAGAACGTGGCTGAAATTTCA
Organism: Cryptotis parvus; assembly: GCA_021461705.1. Lineage (NCBI taxonomy): Eukaryota > Metazoa > Chordata > Mammalia > Eulipotyphla > Soricidae > Cryptotis > Cryptotis parvus. The sequence continues at coordinate 293,110 of JAJIBD010000864.1, forward strand.
ATGTGCTGCTATTTGAAAAGAATGAGACTAATATGTTACATATAGCAAAAAATCCCATACACCAGGAACTTATATCACATTTATGCTGGGTCAGAGACAACAGCACATGCTGGCTGGGTGCATGCTCTGATGCTGGAGGCCCAAGTCTCTTCCCAGCACCCAAGCACAGAGAGGAGTAACCCTGAGCACCACCAAGTGTGGCTCAAAAAAAAGCAAAATAAACAAACAAGCTATTTATTAGGCAGAGACAGCACTGCTTAACTGTTCTTCTTGAGGTTCATAATGTGAACTTCTTTAAGTAAATTTATTCATAAAGAATAGCTTACATTCTATATTATCTTTATTACATAGAGATACATCTTACTCTATAATGTTACAATAATATATGAAGAACGTCTAGTTATCTATACTACATGAAGTTATTCAATAATATATAAAGAATGTCTAGTTATCTCATTATCGTGTGAGAGGAGACCCACACAGCAATGAGAAACCTTGTGTTTGTGCCTAGATTGGCCTCACTTCCTGTTCCAGGTCCCCTCACCTGCTGTTCCTACACTGCATTCATCATAACTGCATTTTCCTGCCTCCTCATTTTCTATAGACCTTTCTTTGGTGATATCCACAGCTGACTTCACTATACCTAGATTGTGCATATATATTCAATCTCCGGGTTCCTTCCATGTTCCGTGCACCTCACCCGACCTCTGCAATGCCCTTGACTCCACGCACCTCTTCATTTCTGTGCTGCTCTGTGCCTCGGAGCCTTCTCCACCTCCTGCATAGTAAGCTGGGTCACCAATTGAAAACCCTGTTCCCCATTTGCAACTGTCACCAGATAATCATCTTTAAAACATAAATTTTATAGATGTTTATATAACAGCTCATTGCTCTGAATGCAATCACTTGTCAGTTTCTTTCTAGCTATAGAATATGAGATATAATCCTAAACCTCTGTATCTTTCCCAAGCATCCTTTGTATGCATAGTCATATTGATAAATTGATAGTGAAAGATAAAGTTATGAACTGAACTTTGTGTCCCCTATGATGTCACCAGTTGAACCCTTTCCTGCCGCGTAAGAGAAACTGGGCGTGGTGCTTTGGCAGATAATTGGGGTTTGATGGAGATAGGAGGGTTGAGGCCTCCTGATGACCTAGTCTCGTGATAAAGAAAAGGAACGCAGCTCAAGTGTGCACTCACACTACACCAGGCTGTCCGTGAGGAGAAGGCTCACAGAAGAAGGAGGTTTGAAGAAAATGAGTTTTTTTTAAGAGAAGTGGCTGTCTGTGAAGAAAGGTGGCTGTCTGTGAAAAGGAAGTTCTTTGTTAGAAGGAAATTATCTGTGAGGAGAAGCTCTGTGACAGAGCTTCTCAAGAATCCAGCAGATGGGGCCTGATAGCCCAGCGGGTAGGGCGTTTGCCTTGTACGTGTCAGGCCTCTGCCGGCCTGGGTTTGATCCCCGGCATCCCATACATATGGTTCCCTGAGCACCGCCAGGAGTAATTCCTGAGTGCAGAGCCAGGAGTAGCCCTGAGCATTGCTGGGTGTGACCCAAAAAAGGGAAAAAAAAAATAGAATCCAGCAGGCGAACACTTTGGTGCTGAACCTCTCAGCCTCCACAAGTGTGGGGGAAGGTCTCTTATTCTATTCTTTGTATTGTTTACTGCAGCAATTGCAGACCATGTGGAGAACTGCAGGTAGACGGAAACACAGACAAAAACACTTGATAATACTTGTATACCAACAATTAGCCAAGAATTGAAACTTCATTGTTTTCTTAACACTAGAAACTATTTTACCTCTTTTCTTGTCTTATGCTTTTGTTTGTCATTCCCCATTATGCAGAAAACAAATCCCAATCAATGACCTAATCCAATTCTGGTATTTTTGGATTCCTCAGAGCTGGTGCATAGCAATAGAACCAATGGCATTTCACATTACAGTTACAACCCCTCGCTTTTCTCTATTCTGTGAACCCAACCCCAGCACAGAGTTCTAACGAGATTGTATATGTGTGTCATACTAATTTTAAGTGCTCATTGTATTCTGGCTTTTGTAATAGGTGCCAGAGGAGGAAGGATGAGAGAAGAAAAGGTACTAAATAAAGGTCTCTTGCTTTCACACAGATTATTAGCTACTCAGAGTTGCATAATTAGTAAGTGCTGTTAAGATGTAAGACCACCTATAAAGCAATTCTGATTAATACAGCTATTCGGAGATAGCTAATAAAGACTTATATGTAACCATCTTTAACAATGACCTATTTAGTTCCACCCCAATACCCAGAGATTGAAAAAAGAAAGCATTGAAGGAAGCAGACGCACGCCACACACACACACACACACACACACACACACACACACACACACAGTTACTATCAATTACTAAGAAGCTCCTAATTGTTCAAGAAGCATTTTCTCAACATGTGCTTTTTAGGAAGCATTTGATTTAGTGCACATTGGATCTTTTCCTCCAGAGATCTACAACACTACACACACAAAGACTAAACATTCCTGTGTATGCAGCACATGTGAGCAGATTTACACTCATGTGAGTGCACAGACACACCACAGTCCATGTGTGTCTGAAGAGACACATTCGATGCACAGACACTGTCACACATGTACACACAGGTGCATACACACATACACTTTCTACACAGAAACCCATGCATATGTTTACCTCATCCCCAGCACACGCATTTGCACAAACATAGATGAACTCACATAAATGCACACTCTACATACACGCATACCCAGATCAGCACAAATACACATTCACACACACAATCTCTCCAGATTAGCTAATCGTCATGGAAGTGAATTTTCTGTGCTTGGGTACTCTGTGAAAGTAACATCCTTTCTCTTACTGGAAAGAAACACACTCCCTTTAGAAAGGCGAGTGAAGAAAAGTGTGGCAAATTGTCTTGGTTTTCAATCCTTCCTCCCAAAGACCTGAATATTTCCTCTCCCACTCAAACTGTTATTTTCAGGAGAAATCTTTGTTTTCACATAGTGACTCATCTTCTTCAGGTGGGAGTTTATGTTTAGAAAGAAACTTCCAAGCTCCCAGCTGCCCACAGAGATGTGTCTGTTCACAATAATATCAGCAGAAGATGTTAGCATTTACTGGATTAAATAGGCCTGCAAAGAGACAGTACGTGATTACAGGTTAGATGGTGCTCTGAGGGAAGTCAGTTTTAGGATTAGCTTCTATTGCAGAAAGCTCCCCTTTAGTGCAAGCAAAAGTCAGTTTCTTGTCTTTGTTTTAAAAAATCTGAAATTAACTGATTCTAAAGAAGTCCCAGAAGGCTTGTGATGGGGCAGAAAATTGTGAGTGAGAGGGGCACCTGCCCATAAGCATGTCTTTATAAAGATCAAAGGACCGTGCTAGGCGTCTATTACTCTGCATGTAATTTTAGGGAAATTGGGAAGAGACTTGCCTTCTATCTAGACTTTTTAATGTAGGGAGAGATTTGCAGGGGTCCATCCCACACATCATTTATTGTTTATTAACAGATTCCCTTCCTCCCTTGCCTTCTACGCACTACATGACTGTCAGTGACCCAACATGTTTCCTTTCTTAAGCCGATCAGTTTATTTATTTTCTTAGTTAAATTGTTGAAAAGATACACTTGTGGAAAGAGTCACACAATTCTGAATCCAGAATGGATTTCTGCTCTTCTGGACCAAATACACCAACTACAGGTTTTTCTCTTTTTGTTTACATTTATTTTTTTAAAGGACTGATAATTATAATTCTTAATCTACAATTAAAGCAACATGTATGGCCTTTTAAACATTTTGCCTCAGTTTCCTTCAGCATGAATGTGGAGAAAAAGTGGGCCGTCTTTCAACACATATTATTGGGCTATATTAATCGTAAAGTAACGCTAAACTTTCTACTCCACTTTTGAAATAGTGTTTGAAATCACTGACACTCTTAAAATATAAAGAAAAATGTATTATACGATCATACCTCAGTCTTCTTAATCAGATACACATTTATAGCAATAAATTTTCTCATTTTCCAAAGCCAGAGGCCAGCAGCTATAATGGGATTTGTTTTTGTTAGAAAATCACAATCCAGGGGACAGAGAGATAATACAGAAATTATGGTGCCAAAACAAAAAGAGAAAATAGCCAATTCACTATTTCAGTTTCTCCAGGGGGCCTCCGAAAATGTCTTTCGTCTTCTGTAACTCAGAGTCTCTGCAAGAAGAGATACGTTCAGGGATGATTCTGCTCAATCTTTTAAGAAATCAGTCAGACATTATGGCTAATTGCAGCACGCTTAGTGCATGTGCTGTCTCCATTGTTATCATCGCTATGATAATTCAGACTGTCAGGGGGAACTGGTGGAGGCTTGTGCAAATAAATTCAAGTATTGAACATAACCTTGATCCTCAGTGGTTCTCTGAACACAAGAGATCCTTGCTTCTCACTAACTTTTCAGAATTCAGCTAACTCTAGATGAGAGTGATGGTGGTCATTTGTGTCCTTTGGTCCTTCTCCTCCCTCCTCATACCCAATCTCCATCTAAACGCACAAGCTATTAAATGTATATAAAAGTGTGATAGAAAATCTAGAACATCATTTACTCATTTCTGGAAGTATCAGAATGTATCTGTATGTCCACAAATATATGCATCTATATATATGCATCTAGAGAAACAAAACTCAAAAGAGCATTTTGACAATTTATGCAGTTTATATCATACATAATTTAAATGCATGTCCAATCCAAATCTATATTTTATACATCTAATGTATAGTACTAATAGGGAAACATAAGTAATTTAGGGACACCAATGATGTTTACTTTGTCATAAGTTCTAACACTACATGAACCTATAGAGAAGTGAGTCAGTGAGAGACATTTTTTAATTAATTTTGATTAAATATTCAGTGAAACATTTGTATTTCCCAGTGTTCAACTTTTAATGACTGTCTAATGCTCATATGATTTCCTCTGTTAAATTGTTTCCCTGTGGCATTTTCTTTTCACAGCATGTTTTCGGGAAAAATGCTATGCAGAAGGTTTATTGTACTCTAAATTTATGTTCACTGATGAGAAGATGCCCAAAGGGCATTTGAGAAATGCCTCTTTCATAAATCACAAAATAAATAGGTGGACAAAGATGTCCCAAGAGCATTTCATAGTAATGTGCCCTCATTGCCGCGTGACCACAGTACACACAACACACTGGACGTCTCTTTGGAGCAGTGAATTAGGCATAAGGATCAATGAAGAGCTTGTGGTAGTGGGTCTCTTTTCTTAATTATTCAACCATGAGAGGGCTTCGACTAGGAATACTTCAAGATAAGTCCCAGGAGGAAATGTTGATCTCTCTTTGAAAGGACTTCTTGCTGGCTGAATATCATACTTTGATTAGTGCAATAGAAGTTATATTTCTGAGCTATCAGCAATACAAAATAAAGCAAATGTGTATTATGGGCACAATTTTTAAAGGTAGGCTATTATGTAAAATTTAATATTCGTAAAGTAAATGGCTCTTGAATGAGACTATTTGGTGTAAAGCTCTGCCAGTGTGTTGGATCACATCACTTAGCCTTCTTCAGCGGACACACAGGAAATCCTCCAATGCGTGTTGTTTCTTGACAGGAATTAGGGCAAATAAAACAATCTGTAATATTTCCTGGGTGGAGATGGGACTTTTGCTGAAGAAGAGCAATTCTATCCACAATACACAAGCATATCACATGGAGGAAAATACTCGGGGTGGAGGTGTGACTGCTATAAGAAGTGCCCAGATTTGGGGGATTCATTCCTAGTATCACTTGGCCCATGAGGGCCTCCATTTTCCACATCCGGACTTCTCTCTCGTCAGAACTCCACCCAGCAGACCAGCCTATCAAAGCCTGGCTCGCGTGGCCGCTGTAGCCTCATGGATCATCAATATATGCTAGACTTAGAGATGACTACAAGAGTATGCTACCTGCATGGCAGAGCCTGGCAAGCTACCCGTGTTGTATTTGATATGCCAAATACCAGTAACGATTACAGACCTCATTCCAGAATGGATTGAGGCTCTCACTGTTCCTGGTGCAAGCAGATGCCCTTGGGCTCTACTAGCATGAGACAGGGCATACGGAGATGTTACTGGGGCCCGCTCGAGCAAATCGATGATGAATGGGAAGACAGTGATACAGTGATCGCTTGGCTTGACTGCACGGACCCAGCCCTTCAGTGTTTGGGTAGTAAGGTGGTGCTGGTGAACACAGGGGTACCCCTGTGGTACTCAAAGGACCAAATGGTACCAGGGGTCACTCCTGGCTCTGCACTCAGAAATTACTCCTGGCGGTGCTCGGGGAACCATATGGGATGCCAGGGATTGAACCCGGAACCGGCACAGGCCGGCTGCTATCGCTCCGCCCCATAAGTAATTTTTAAGGCAAACCGAACACAGAAAAGTTAGTTTTGATTTGTTGTATAGGAAATGAACAATTAGAAAATAAAGCAATTAGAAAATAAAAGTTAATGAAAGCAACCTGTTTCCATAGAGCAGCAAACCTTTAAATGATGAACAGAGTAATAGCTATGAGTCTACTGGTAGACCACATATCTTACAAGTGAAAATTCTTGGGTTCTATCCAAATACTGCATGGCTCCTTGTAAGCCACAGAGAATGACTTTGAATGCTCTGAACCACTTCCCCAAACCTTGCCATATATGGCCCTCATAACAAGCAATCAATAAAATTAAATTATTAAAATTTAAGACATCTTTAAGGTATTTTCCCAAAAATGACAAAATTTCAGATTCAGGGAGACAGTACAGGAGATAAGATACTTGCCTTGCATGTGTCTGCTTCAGTGGACCAGGGTAAATTCCTGGCACCATCAATGGTACCTGGGGAACCACAAAAGGTCATTCCTGAACACAGGGTCAGGAAAAATTCCTGGGCACTGCCGAAGTGTGATGCAACAGAATGTCACGCAACAAGAAGTAAATAAATCAGAAGTCAGATAAAGTGATAACTATATGATTCCAAGTTAACAAAGTATAATGTTAACTTTCATTTATATCAAAAAGTAAGAAATAATAACAAATTAATCATGAAAGAAGATGATATGGAACCTTAATAGGGATGAACAAAGCTATCATAAAATAATAAAGACTACAGAATTGTAATGATATCTAACCAGAAATAGGATTTTGGAAAAAACTTTTAAAAATTAAACACAAAGGAAAATTTCTTCAATAAATAATATCAAAACAATGTGATGTCCAGTTGGGGAAAGAGAGGAATCAATTTCTTACTCACATCAAATTTTCTTGATGTGAATTATACAATAAAGTCACTTCTAAAGAGATGAAGACAATATCACCTTACTCACTACTTCTAGAATAAATAGCAGCATTCCTATAGAATTGCACCATTCTGTGTATTGTTACAATTTCACATACCTCTATTTTATAAAAAAAATATGCTTCCCCTTCTTTGCTATTTTTTAAGCTTCAATATACTAATTTTGAAAGCATGTGTGGAGAGCAAGGTGGACCTTCCCTGTTATGATACCCGGCAATCACTTGTATCACTTGTATCACTTGTCTTCCCTTTGTTTATTGATTTGCTCTAGAGGGCACCAGTAACATCTCCATATGACCTGTCACAAGCAAGTGTAGCCCAAGGGCATCTGCTCACTCCAGGAATATGAAGAGCCTCAAATCATTCCTTCAGGTCATAAGAATGAGATCTATAATTGTTACTGACTTTTTGGTATATCAAATACAACAGAGGTAACTTGCCAGGCTCTGCCATGTAGATGTTACACTCTCAGTAGTAGGCTGTCATCTCAAGCTTTACTGATGAACCACAACAGGGAGAGATCTGTTTTTCTCTTAGGTGGAGCTGTAAGGAGCTCTGGAGTTCAGATATTGAGAATGACTGACCTCATGATGTGAGGGTTGCCCTGGCTTCTTGCTAGAGGCACTGGGATGATAGGCCAAGACTAGAACCTGCCTAGCACTGTATTCAGTGTATAAAAGTGAAAGATCCTAGGAAGGACCTGGTCCTAACTTCCAGTATTATCTTCCAGTATTATTTTCCAGGTGGGACTGAGCGGCATAGCTGTGGGTCTGGAGTGGTTGGGTTGGGAGTATCTCTCTTCCGAGGTTGCTGCTGTGGTGGCTGGGAGCTTGCAGCCACGCCTTCCGACATGGAGGAGGAGGAGCCCAAATCCTCTCTCCAAGTCCCCCAGTGTGGCTCTCCCGTGCACAAGTGAGCGAACCCTTGGAGCTATGTTGAACTCAGTAGGGGCTGGCCGAGCCATTTACCATCCTCTGGAGCTCCACAGGCTGCTTCCATGTGGAGCCAAGCAGTGCATCTGTGGGTCTGGAGTTGTTCAGTCTGGGGTGTCTCTCTTCTCGTGTTGCTGGTGTAGCCGTGCAACTGGAGTGTCTCTCTTCCAGGCTTGCTGGTTCTGATGGTTGGGAACTCACAATAGTTAGCTATATTTCCTTTTTAAAAAGATATGTTTAAAGCCTTAGATACAACATAAATCTTATTTTATCTACCATATTACAGTCTGTTTTTGTTTGTATGGTTGGCTTCGGGGTGCCATACCTGACTATGCTCAGTCCTTCCTTCCCACTCTGTCAGGTTCAGTGGTTCACCCAGGTAGTCTGGGGGACCATATGGGGGAATCAGGGATGGCACCAGGTCGCCTGCATTTCAGGCAAATGCTGTACCGCCTGTATTGTGTCTCTGGCCTCAGATTCCTGTCTTATGTTACATGCATATACACAGACACACACGTGCATACATTGTCTTATAATTTACTAAGGACTCTTCAGTGTTGCTCAGGAACCTCAGGTCCACCTCCCATGATACACAGCTCCATAGGAGTGTGGGGCTAAAAGTGCAGTGCTTGGTGCTGTGTGTATCCAGGAGTGCGAATATTGCCTGGATAGTACCTAGGAGTGTAAACAGCTTGTAGATGACGGACAACAGGCATTGGGGCGATAGTTGCCAATGTCGTGAATGTCTCCCTTCCTGAACAGTAGAACTGTCCTGCTGGTTTTCCACTGGGAGGGCACCTTGCATTCAGACAGGTAGCGTGTGAAGAGCCGAGCTAGTGTATTGATGAGTACCGGCGGCAGATTCTTCAGGTGTTTGGGTCTGACTTTGTCTGGGCCTGGTGCTGTTCCCTTCTTTACCAACGAGATGGCATGTCAGATTTCAGAAGGGAGAACGTTGGGAATGACATATCCATCCTGTGGAATTTGGTATGTGGGCAGGTGGATGTGGCTAAAAGAGATTTGAGTAGAACTCCTGGATAATCTTCTCCATTGTCTTTCTAGAAGATGTGATAGATCCATCAGGGCATCGGACGGCAGTCATCTTGGTCTTATAGTTGGCGAAGGACAGGCGGGCATTGTGAATGCTTTTCCCGACTTCACTGCATCTTCCAGTATTTCTGCTATTCTGTCTTTGAGGTCTTCTTTTATCGCTTCTCGGCACCGTTTAGCAAGCTTGGATGTTAGCATTTGGTCTCCTGAGGCTCGCGCCTTGGCACGTTGTCGAGTGAGCTCGAGAGTTTCTGAAGACAGGCATTCTTTTGTGTCTTCTCTCTCTCTCTTGGCATTCTTTACACAATCATGGAGGTGCTGAACCAGTCAGTTGTATTCTTCATCGATGTCGTCAATGATGGCATCTTCCCATGTTGCTGCAATGGTGCCAAAGAGTTCCCAGTTGGTGATCGTTCTGGGAGTTCTCTTCTTAAACTTTGCAGCCTTTGCTCCCGTTGCAGGAAATAGGATTTTGCACCGAAGGAGACGGTGGTCTGATGCTGTTTGGAATTTGGGGACGACAGCTACATCGGTCAGACAAAACCGTCAATTGAAGATGATGTGGTCAATTTCATTGTGGAACTGTCTGCCAAGAGATTCCCATGTCAAGGATTCACTTCAGCCTTCTGGAACTGTTGGTTCCCATGAATGGTCTTGGTGGACATGATGAACTCAGATAGTCTTTCACCCTGTTCATTCCATTCTAGGCCATGGGTCCCGATGTGGAGTTTCAGCCGATCTTTTTTCAGGTCCATCATCTACAAGCTGTTTACACGAGTCATCCTGAACAGGATTAGCAGAACACTAGATGAAGGACAACCATGCGAGCAAGCAAGCTTCCGGAAAGGATTCAGCACAATCGACCATATCCACACAGTAACCAAGCTCATTGAGGTTTGTAGGGAGTACAAGATGCCGCTCTGTCTCATGTTCATTGATTTACAGAAAGCCTTTGATTCTGTGGAGACTGAAGCAGTCATCGAAGTCCTAGCCAAACAGGGTGTTCAAACCCAATACATCAAGATCCTTTGTGAGTTGTATTACGTATTCACCACCAGGATCTCACCATTCTACAAAAAAGTGATCATTAATGTGAAAAGAGGGGTTCAACAGGGTGATACCATTTCACCAAAACTCTTCAGCACCACCCTCGAGAACATTATCTGACAATAAGAATGGGAAGAAATGGGAGTGAAGATAGATGGTCGGCAACTACACCACCTCCACTTCGCTGATGACATAGTTCTAATAACACCTAACATTAGCCAAGCGGCACAAATGCTGGCTGACTTCGACCGAGAATGTGGAAAGATAGGTCTATAGCTGAAGCTAAAGAAAACTATGTTATAGAAGAATGAACTTGTTCCAGAGGCCCCATTCACTCTCAATGGAACAAATATCTCTGAATGCAGCAGTTATGTGTACCTAGATTGAGAAATCAACATGATGAACGACCTAAAACCTGAGCTGCGCAGGAGGAAGAGAGCAGCATGGAATGCCTTCGAAGGCACCGAACAAATAGCTAAAAGGACAAAGAACCTCTGGCTCTGGGCACATCTCTTCGACTCCACCGTTTTTCCTGCATTAACATACGCCTCAGAGACCTGGGCCCTATGAAAGCAGGATGAGAATGCTATTTGGGTCTCCCAGAGTGGAATGGAAAGAGCTTTTTGCTTGGAATATCACGCCTCACTCAAGTGAGAGAAGGAATCGGAGTTCTGACCTATTCCAAAATCAGGGACGCTGTCTCGTTTGCCAAGGCATCTAAAATCAGATGGGCTGGACATGTAATGCGATTTGGAGACAACCGCTGGACTAGAGCCATTACTGACTGGATCCCACGGGATGTCAAAAGATCACGTGGCCGCCCACCTTGACTATGGTCAGACTTCCTTGTCAAGACCCTGAAGGAACGGTTTGAGGATATTGGCTCTTCATATTCCTGAATCAACCAGATGTCATTGGGCTACATTGGCACGTGATAGGGTCCAATGGAAATGTTACTGGCGCCGCTGGAGCAAATCGATGAATAACAGGATTCAAGTGATCTAGTGATCC